>PVHP010032776.1:0-20142 GCA_004024765.1 Zapus hudsonius | reverse complement strand
CCTGTTCCTGTTCCTTTTAACCTAACTTCCTCTCTCTACTTAGAGTTCTTCTTCAAAGCTCCTCTCCCGTTGCCCAACCTGAGTCACCCCCACCCCCCCTGTCTGTCTTCTGGTGGGGCTCCTTTCCACCTTGAATGTAACTTCCCAGAGATCCCCTCTCTGGCCTGACCAATGGTCTGCATGTCATCAAGCCAGAAATCTAGAGAGACTCCCAGACAGCTCCAGCTCAGCTTGTTGTTGACTTCCCTTGTAGCATTATTTTTAGCTACCTGTGATGCAACTACCTCTGTGAGATATTGCTCCGATAGCAACCAGACAGTAGATGGCAGATCCAGAATAAGACAACTTGAGGGGCTTGTAGATGGGGATATAGGGAAACCCTAAAAGTTCACGCAGTCAGCCTTCTGAAGAGAAGCAACGTACTTCCTCCCCCTCAGAGACATAGTCATTTGGACCCCAAGTTCTCTTTGCTCATTCCTCAGCCTTCTGCTGGGACTCCATTGACCAGATCCAACCTGAAACTTTAGCTTAGGGACCTGGGCCACATGTCCATAAAGGTCAGCCCCTTGGAGAGATGGAGAAGAGCATAAACAGATCTTGAGCCCGAGGAATTCCAACCCAGCTGTCCTCCCTCCAGGCTGTCCAATACCAACCGTGCCTCTACACCAGATCTACCCAGGGCCCAGCACTTCGCAGAATCTCCAGTAACATTCCCTGAACAAGTTCAGTAACCACTGTTGGGGAACTAATGAACGGCTGTGTTAGGCTAATAAGAATTTTGAAATAACTGTGGTGCCTCAAAATACACAGAAAATGAAATTGCGAGGCATTTCATATTTCACCCTGAAAGGCTCCAGCTTAGTAGTCCAAACCAAGAAGGAAGGAGCAAAGCCTCTGCTCCTGAACAACAGGCCCCTCCCAGGGGATGGATGCCATTTACTTTCTAGGAGGGGCTGCCCCCTCCACCCTGTTTGCCCTGTGGGCTGAGAAATCTAATTAGAACCTATCACAGAAGCCAGCTCCCCTGAAATACTGGCTGACTGCTTTAATCTCCTCCAGCTTGTCAGCGAGGGCCCCTGATGGCCCAGGTTCCCCGCCAGGTTTCTACCTACTAGCTGTGTGGCTCATTCTGTGAGCTTTAAAATAGGGGCAATCTACTCTTCAAGGTCATAAATAGTGTCTGTCAAGAATAAGTGGCAGACTGGGCTGCAGAACAGTAGGAGAGCAAGCTGGAGCTCAGCTGAAAGCCTCCTCCCTGTTGACTAGTTGACTAGATGCAGCCTTTGGGGGGAACAAAGTCATCAATAATCCCAATCAGCAGTGACCCTGCTGGCCACCAGGCCAAATGTGCCCATTGGTGCAATGATGGCGTGTCTATTACGGAGGACATCCTCTGATTGGGTTTGAAGACCTCTCCACGGAAGGTCATTCATGCCTGGCACAGAAAACCTAATCAAAAGCTAATGGCTTCCCCTGGATGTATAGCTTTAATAAATCCTTTCTTTCATAACTGTGCCTAGTTTGGAGATCCATCCCAGTGGTGTGTGGCTGACTGTGACACCCGACCTAGTCTAGTTTTAATAGACCTTTCAAAAGTACTTTGATGAAAAAATGATGAAAGCTATCAAAATAGAAGAAGGACTAGCTGGGAAGAAGATTGTGTTCAGTAGAAGAGAAGTTGGGAGAAGAGACAAGGGGGCGTGGTAGGAGGGGATTATGATCAGGGTACATTGTGTGTGGAGGTTAGCACTAAAATGTTTTTAAAAATAATAAAAATAAAAATAAAAGCTAATGGCTAAAGAGGTCCTAATCCCTAGGAGGAATGCTAATACTGTTGTTTGGCTAAATGGATAGAGTATACCCACCAAGTTTCCCCCTAGGTATTTATGTTCATAACCATCTATTAATGCTGCTCTCACTTTTGCTAAGAGAAGTTCCTCTTTTCAGGTGGCATTGACTACCAGGGAGGCTCAGAAATCATCAAAGTGCTGAGAAGAAGTGACGGTGGAGTGTTCGACACTAAGGAGACATCTCTATCACACCCTCCAAGGCTCAGGGACCTTTGCAGAAGAGGTGATAGAAAGAGCCAAAGGAAGGGGAAGAATGGTTTGGAAGACTGTCTTCTAGATATTAAATGGCCTTTGAATTCATGACCTCACAGTGGCTGATGCTATCTACACAAAACCTACAAACTATGAAGGAAAAAATCCCAATATTAATGATATCAAAATGGAAGAGGGACTCGTTGGGAAGGAAGTCAAGGAAAGGGGGCTGAGGGAGAGGGGACAAAGGAGTGATGGAAGGAGACTATGATCAAGGAATATCACATATACAAAAGGAGGTTGTCAAGAAAAAGTTTCAGAAATAGAGCAATAGCAAAGACATTAAATTTCATAAATATAATTTTCATAAATCTCTTGATTGAAGGGATGATGTCTTATTCAGCCTGCTGTCCTCAGGATCTAACTTCAAGGACAACAGGGAAGGTGTCATTTTCCATCCATATCAACCGTTTGATTGAGGAGACAAGTAGTCTCCACTGAAAATGTGGTGTCCCTCCCTTCGCATCCAAGGGTAACTCCTCATTGGTACCACCACCATCCCAGTAGGACTGGGAGTCCATAGCTTTTTAAGAATACATTTTACCTATGGACAGAGTGCATGTAGGGGAGGCATAGGCCACATGATACCTTCGGTGGAAGACAGAGATGCACCCAAAGAGGTTTAACCACTCCATCGTTTTGGTCTGGGAATTATTCAGAAAGCCAGCCTTAAACTGGTGGTTATCAGAGCCATTTAGCAAGTCTCCAGGGAGCCACCGAAGACCTGCCCACTTGGAAGCCATAGATCTAGTTTGATTCATCAACACTGAGTGACTGACTACCTGTTGTTGGGCTTGGCTGCTTTCAGCATAGTCCATGCTGTACCTCAGCTTAGCACTTGGGGAGAACGGAGTGGTCTCATTCAAAGGCGGAAAGTCGGGCAGCCTGGACCCACTACCCTACGTGATCACTTCCTGGCCTGCACCCATGCCCAGCGCTGGCAGCACGGTGTGCATCTGTGCAGGCTGACAGGGCCTCCTTCTCAGAAGGACCTCATTGCATTTGGTTTAAACATAGATGACCACCTTGAAATTCTTCATAATTTCTCAATAGTGGCTTTGCATTTTCAGTTTCCCATAGCCTCACACTCTATAGCTAGCCTTTCCCATACTTAATTTTTTCTCTCTCTCTTTTTCTGTAGCTCTTTAATCTCGTTTTAAAACTGGGGAGATAATCCCGGCTGAAAAGAGTGGTGTAAATGAGACAATATATAGAAAGCCTCCCCTAATTGTAGCCACAATCTTCATTTTTACTTTGAAAATTTCTCCTCATCTTCCCAAGGTTGTATGAGTCATTCTGGCAATGTATTTGCTAAAGGGAGAAACTTAGAACTGAGTGACTTATCCAGAGAAAATTAAGATGAAACTGGAGCTTGAACCAGTAGCCTTCTCACAGGGACTCGGCCATGGCCCAGCAAGGTGTCCACTCTACCCCTGTTTGTTGATGACCTTGAGCCTTGGGGTGATTTTCTCTAAACCCATATCTATGATCTAGCAAGCAGCTCATTTCCACTCGCTTTCAGCAGAAAGCTATGTTTGCAGCCAAGAAGGGTTCTTAGTATGAGGTTTGACCTAGGATAGTCCACACATATGCACGTGCACAACACACACATGTGTGCACATACACATGCACACACACACACACACACACACACACACACCTCACCTTGTGCAGCCTTGTTGGCAAGGATTAACCCCTTATCTGCTTTATTTTTCTTCTTTTTCTTCAGTTTCAGCCCAAACATTCCCTTTCTGAAAAGAAGAAGGAAAACTTAACAATACAGTCATGGAAACATTGAATCCATCCCCTGCTGGAAGAAAGTAAGTACATAAAGATATTGGCTGGGTCCTTCTGGCTGACCAGCCACCTCATCCCCCCTGGGTGGGGGTCAGCCCTTCAGGCAGCTCAAAGTGGGCAGAAATAACTCTACTTGGGAGAGGCACACTGGGTGTCCTAATCCTCCTAGCCGCCATTGCTCTGTTTCTTCCAGCTCGCCATACCAGGGCTATGTTAGGCACTCAAGAGGAACGACATGCTTTGTTCAGGACAGAAATTCTTTTCTGCCCAGCTTACATATAGAGAGCTAAGGTCCAGAGAAGACCAGAACAGTTTCTAAGGCCACACAACTCCTGGGAATCAGCACTGTCACTCAAGGCCATGTCTGCCTGGCTTTAGGCTCTAACTGCTGGGCAGCCTGAGTCTCACTCCTCTCAGCAGAGTGACTGCCTTCGCCTGAGCCTGGCAGGACTGTTCACTTGGAGGAGACAGTAGCAGGGCCACTACCCTGCTCAGTGGTTCTCTGAAACTCCGTAGTGATGCATGGGAAGCACAACATCATCCATTGCACCCCCACATGCAGGGCTTCTGAGCTGGTGGAGTTCCATGGTTAAGGTCATGAACTCCAAAGACAAACTGCCTGACTCACCCAAGCACTGTCTTCACAACTTGAAAGGGTCACCCAAGTTCTCCCGATGTCAGGGTCCTCGTGTGGGGAATGACATAGTGCAGAGAATTTGCCACAGTGCCTGGGACAGAGCAGTTACTCAAGAAACCCTTGTGATTGTTATTATTGTTCTAAGAGATGCAATTAGGACCAATGGGTGGAAGGAGACAATGCCCACTTCATTGACCTATCTATGTACTTCTTCATTTCTTCTGTTTGTGTCCTTCTTTGACCTAGATGCAGAATTAAAGTCCTCCTCCATCAGTGCTGACCAATAGAACGGACCACAGCTGGCAGAGACAGGTCCCTGTCCCTGGAGGTGTGCAAGCAGAGATCAGAGGCACCGAGAAAGGATGTCACGGAAGGGGGACCTAACCTAGGGGACTTAGGGAATCCTTGGAGACTCAGCAATGCAGTCAGATGAAAGGAATGGGTCCTGTGAGCCCTGGGACATGATAGGACCACTAGGGACAGTTATGGTGCCTCTCTGAGCCCCAGAGTCTTCCCGCACAATGGAGATGAGAATGGAACACCTACTTTAGAGCGCTGCTAGGAGAATGAAATAAGTGAAGCAAGCCAGGTGCCTGCAACAGGGTCTGATATACAGGAGGTGGGAAATAAGTGTCCTTCTGGTAGGATACTTTTTCTCCTAAGTCCCTTGGGATCCTCCTCAGAGGATCTATGGAGGGACTACCCTTTCTCAGTTATCAAAGAGAATTCACAACAATCTTTTCAAAGGCTAGTTACCAGACAGGAGCCCACATCTAGGGACTCGCGCTTCCCAAGGGCTCATTGCCAGGACTGGTTCATGGAGGAGAACTTGATGTTCCCAGGACCTTGGCCGAGGCTCTGCTGACTGCTTAACAAGGCTGAGTTACTTTCATTCACAAATCAGAAGTTGGTACAAATAAATGACAGTATCCTCCAGAAGAAGACACTGTGTTCCCTTCAGGGGTGACATCACCCACACTATTAACTTCTGCATTCTGGATTTTTCATGGCTGGGAGAGAGAGAGATGTCTGCCCTTGGAGGCAAGTACCCAGGCCCCTCGGAAACCATGACCCTGCTGTCCATTAAAGTTTCCTAAGGAGTTTGTGTTAAGTACTGATGTCTAGAACCACCATGAGAAATTTAAGTGATCTAGGGCAGAGCTAGGGTTGAGAAGCACCGGTCACTAGACACAGTTCAACCCCCCCTGCAGAATAACCAAAGAAGCTTTTCAGGAATGCCCTGAGGACTGTAACCAGCTTAACACTCTTGGGTGGGGTGATGTTGGTTTCACAAACACACAGAGTGTCTGCTTGAAACTGTGAATCAGTTATCAAGGGCTCACCCAGTGTGACTCCCAGCATGAAAAGGCTTGTCTCTGAAAATTGCTTTCTCTGCTCCAACCCCATAACAGTCAGTAGCAGAGAGGAGGTATGGCTGGCCAGTCTCAAATGACCGTGACCGTGGCAGATAGGAGAGGAGAAGGTGAATCACTGGCATAGGCCTTGGCTAGAGACTCTAGCTCTGGAATTCAGGCCTGGGACTTAGATGACCTTTCTCCCCTCCCCCCCATATAACACAAGGACATATATTAGCCAATTCAGAGCGACATGAAAATAGGAAATATGTTTGTTAAGTATAAAGAATGTCATAGATAATTATAATATCAATAACAAGAAAATGTGAGTTTTAATTTTTGTGTACCAATATTCAGCTATATGCCAAGAATACCATTTTACACCCATTGATTACCCAGAATCCCCACGACATACCATGGGGGAGACATTATCCTTTCCTACAAAGGAGAGTGGGATCAGAGATTTCTGGCCCCATACATGTGAATCAATACTACATCAGAAAGACTTACCTGGTAAGTCTCCAACACAGCTGCCACCACACCTACCCTCCCCAGTTTTGTGAGTATTTCATCATGGGGACCCCAGAAAGGATAAGGCTTTCTGGCTTAGGATCTATGAAATCTCCTCCCAAGGTAAATCAAGAGAAACACAGACACGCCCATACCAACCTGGTCTCCTCGGGGTGAAAGCTACCGTGACTCCGATATCTGTTCCAAATAAGAAGAACGTTAAACAAGGCCCTTGTTAACCCCGCTTCAGCCCATCTCCTGGAGGCCGTGGCTCTCAGTGCTGAGCCCTGCTGGACTGGCTTCTAGACCTTTCCTAGTCACGTTCACTGTGTGACACTGGTGGTGGTTGTGGGGTCCTCTTAGTGCCAGGCTCTTCTGTGCTCCTTTAGAAAGTGGTCCCAAGGTTATCTCTGCTTTTGCCTATAGGGTCCTTCTAGGAACACTGAGCCTCCTGCAGAATTGTTTCAAGGACTCTACATTACATCTATGCTAATTTCATGTCATGTCCATGGTTCTGTGGAGCAGAATTAGAAAATTGCTCAAATCCAGAGTTTCTGTGTGGTTTCATCGTTTGGCATTTGCTTCTAGAACCATCTTTTAATTGAAGTGCAGAAGAGAAACAACTCAGGCCAAATGACCAGCACTGAGCCAACTGTGTCCATGGATCCAGTGACCAGTGTTGGTTCGTGTCTTCACTCTTTATCTAAGAGGACACAGGGTCCACCTGTGTACCCCACATTTCAGACCCTCATCCTCAACACCCAGCATGGGAAAAGAAGAACAAACACCAAGCAAACAACCTCTAACTGTGCAGTAAATTTACTTACATGAAAACTTCAACAACTTTCAAAGTTAAACTATTTGTAATGATATGCCTAATGAAATTTCTTTATCAAAAATGAATTTTTGGGGGGACTAGAGAGATGGCTCAGCAGATAAAGGCACTTGCTTGTAAAGCTTAACATGAGGGTTTGATGCCCCAGTTACCAAAGTGGTACATGCATCTGGAGTTGTTTGCAGTGACAGAAAGTTCTGGTATGTCCATAATCTTTCTCTCTCTCTCTTTCTCCCTCTGTCTCTTTCTCTGTTTTTGAAAATTAATCAACTAAAAATGAATTTTTTTTTCAGTTATATATAGATTTATTAGATTGTACATCTTTTTTTGAGCTACCAATTCTTTTTGATTTAGCAATGTCAGAAAGATGTCCATTACTGTGTTAGGACATAAACTCAATATGAAGAATATAGACATTAAAAAATAAGAACATAAATATAATAGTGTCATAAATGATGTGAAAAGACAATGCCAGTATCCAATGATGGGATACATGAATGACATAAAATGAAATTAAAAAAATGTATGATTTCAGTTTTTTAAAACAATAGTTATATGATACATGAAAGATAAATGATCAATGGACAGATCATAGAAAGATGCCAGATAGGTGATGGATACATAGATAGATGGAAGATAGAAAGAAAGGAAAATATCCGTATTTTTATACTGGATTCAGAGAAAGTATAATAGCTCTCACTGCCGAGTGGGTAGTTGTCATAGGACTTGGCAACCTGTGCTATAAAAATGAATTTGTTTGTAATTAGATCTATGTTTAAAATAACATTGCACTGTAGGATAAGCCAGTAATCCCAGCACAGGGGAAACTGAGACAGAAGAATTGCAAGTTCCAGGCCAGCCTGGGTCACAAGTCTCAAAAACAAAACAAACAACAACAATCAAAGAGTGTCCATAATTTTAAGATTATCCAAAAGCCTTATACTCTCAGTTGCTAGATATAATCATATCCAGTGAATTAAGTCAGTATCAGACAGATATTTCATGTTTGCTCACATTTGTGGATCCTAGATTTTATATAGATACAGAAAATCATGATATGAAAGTTAGAAAAAAAAACTGTCTAGGGGAACCAAGGGGACTTCTAGGAGGGAGAGGATGCGAAAGTAGGGCAGGTGAGGGGTATATGTTCCCACTACATTATATACTTGCATGAAAATGTCCTTAGAGAACCCAAGGCCATCTACAAGGAATGTACACCAATTGAAAATATTTTTTAAATTTTCAGGTGCCTGCTGGGAAATATCTTCTTAGGAATATTCTATCTATGTCCTCGTCTTACTAATAAGGCTAAGATACTTATTGAAGGTAAACCACTAAATATAGAAGTTATCATGCAGATTAGATCGAAGATTGTTCACTCTAAGTTCATGTAATGCCCTGTCTTGCTGTGCTGGAACTTTCCTTTTCCTCCTTCATGATCCTCCTATCACAACTTCTTTGCTTGAGGTCTCGTTTATTTAATAATGGTGTTTCACTTTGTGTATCAAATTTATATGAAGGAGCTTTGCATAACTATGGCCCCACTCTCTGGAAGACCTCATCCCAGAGAGTCTGATGTTAATGTTTAGCAATGGGGTATGACGGTGTAGACTGGGCATGGCTACTTCTCTCTGTTTTCCATGAACAATGATGGGACCAAGGCTTGGGAGTCTCTGAAACTCCCTGATAGTTCTGAAGTGTGTCGGGTTTGCAAAGCCCTGTGGCAAGGGGTTGTTTCATTAAATGTAAGTGTAAAAGATGATTTCTTAACCAAAAGGAGAAATAAAATTTATTGCAATCAGAATACTTGAGGCATATACATGCACAGGCTGAGTTTTCATAACTGAATTCCTACACCGCTTCCACTCATTTCCACCCCTACAAACAATCAGCCCAAGGAATTGGCTGCCTTCATGACTCAAGCATGGACTCAGCCTAGTCTTGGAGGAATTGAATCAAGAGGAAATGGCCAGTTCTCTATGAAATTCAAGAGGTCTCTGGTCAGCCTGGATGCGTTAGGCACCAGCTCACAGTCCGGTGGAATGGATTTATACTGACTTATTGTGACTTGGAATCTCATGGCCAATGGGTAAATGACTACTTGGTGAGGCCCTGGTTTGGTAGGCTTCAGCCCCAGCAGCCATCACAATGAGAGTCAAATGGCCCAAGTGCACAATCATTAAGAACCTTGATATTTCATCTGCACATGAAGTTAGCTGAGGGCTGGCGAGATGGCTCAGTGTAAAGTGCTTGCTGCACAAGCCTGTGTGCCTGAGTCCAGATCCCAGAACCTATGACAAAGCCAGAGGCTGGAGTGGAATGGGAGACAGACACAAGGAAATCAGCTCAGCAACCAGCCAGCCTGGCTGAGGCGTGAACAGTAAAGACCCGACCTCAAATAAGATGAAAGGTAAGTACTGGCACCACAAAGTTGTCCTCTGGCCCCTGCACATATGCACACCATGACATGCATGTGTCTGCACACACATGCACACATACAACGACAACTACCAAAAGGTCCACTGAGTCTAGACCATGCACCTCCAAGGATTCTAATTAATGCTTCATCTTTCCCTGACCCCAGGATGACTCACGAATAACTTGGAGCTACACGGTGGAAAACCAAGCCAGCCTCCCATAGCCCCTCAAAGGTATTTGCCACATGTTCAAGGGCAAGGTGGCAAGACAATGTCATTGTATACAGCCCCTCCAAAAAGGGATACACGCTGCTTCCTTGCATGCTTCCCACCTTCCCTGCTGCAGACAGCAATGCTCACTATAGATGCCATCTTCCCACAGCTGGGGCCTCTTCTTGAAGCCTGGGCCACCTTCCCCACAGCTAAGCATCGGCATGTCACACCTGGCCAGGTAGGTTAGAGTACAAAGAAAATAGAGAGGAAGATTTTACCAGGTGATGTCGCAGGCAGAGTGCTGGATCCCCCGCGACAAAGTGCTCTCTTACCTGGGCCCTGAAAAAATGGTGTATATTTTCTATCCCATCATTTTCATACCTGGCTCATCAGAGCTCGAGTCTCTGCTCTCCTAAATGCCAAAGGACCAAACTTTAAGCCCAGCATAGATTCCAGGTAGCTTTGGAACACTTGGACAGTGTCCCATCATAGATATCTCCATGTCTCCACTCATCTTCTCTTTACTTCCTGAACCATCCACCTCCTATGTATTCCTTGATTAGCTTTTGGTGGGATGAAGAGCATGGTGACAGGTTCACATTCCTTTCTTGGAAAGGATTAAGGTTCAAGACTCCTATCCCACATCGTCTTTCCTTTTAGGGATCTGTCTGCCCAGGAATCCTCTGTACTCTCTCCTGATCCTAACACCAAGTGAAAGAAAGCCAGTGTGGCAACAGGGTCCCTCCTTCCTGTAGCTGGGTGGGTGAGTTGATCTGATTCAGAAGGAAGCATTTAAAAGCCAAGTGAACTCCAGTGCAAACTGGACTTCAGTCTGGCCTTCCTCCATCCCAGCTGACCATCAGCAGAGATCACATTTGGATCCCCATTTGATGCCTACATTTATTTCTCAATGGTTTGCAGCCTCAGGAACACTGATGCACAGACACTACAGACATGTTATACGTGAGAAGCATGAAGCTTCATCATTGTGCTTTAAATGTGACTTGGGCCGCTCATGAATGTGACCACTTGGTCCCCAACTGGTGGCACTGTCTTCAAAGGCTATGGAACCTATAAGAAGTTGATTTAAGAGGATATGTAGAAACAAGGACACTATACAAAAACCAGTTGTACCTCTTTATATCAAAAACAAAGAATTAAAATTTAAATTATAAATAAAAGGTTGTATGAGAATCAAAAATTTTAAATGGGGCCTTGGGAGATGGATCAGCAATGAAAGGCACTTGCTTGCAAAGCCTGCTGGCCCAGGGTCACTTCCCCAGCCACTCAGATGAAGCCAGGCAGACACTCATCTGCAACACACACACACACACACACAGACACACACATACCAGCACATGCAAAATACAAAATGTTTTTAAAAGAATCATTCATAATTTTTAAAAGTTTCATTAAAAAATTAAAATTTAGGAATAAATATAAGAAATATGAGTGAGACCTCTGCACTGGAAATCATAAAATAAAATACATGGAAGGATATTTCATGCTCAGGGATTGGAAAATGTAACACTGGAAAGGCATCAAATATTCTCAATTTGATATGGAAATTATTTTTTAATACTCACCTTGCAAATATTTTTAATGAATACACTTGTGATTTGTACGAGATTTGCTATGTATGTGTCATGCTTCAACAACAACAAAACTGTTTAAAGACAAACCCTGAGGTTGAAAGCCTTGGTTTTAAGCATTGGTTCAACCACATGCTAATTATGTGTAATCCTGAAGGAATCCTTAACCTCTCAGAGTCTCTGTTTATTCATGCTTCTTTTAGAACCTGGTTGTTGGATGCCAGGAGATTACTGCAAACCCCAATACACTGCCCACACCTTAAGCTAGACCCGAGTTCTAAGAGTCCCCAGGGCTCTCTGACACATGGTCTCAGCACACAGACCTCAGACCCTGCACTCCACCCCAGTGGGCAGCTCAGCTGGGATAGTCACACTCCTGCCCCTGACCTTCCCCACTTGGCACCTTCTGATAAAGTGACTTCCAGGCTCAGACCAGCTACTTCCTTTTATGAGGAACATTATTCTCAGTGTTTCAAGGAGTAGCAGGTTGCTGATCCCTCTGGCCTCCATTAGCACTTTGTTAGTATCTCTGTTAAAGCATCTGTTATGTGGACACTATTATGGGTCACATGTGGGGCTTTTGAAGGCAGTAAGCACTCTTGTTTGTCTGCACCATTGAGCACTGTGTCTGACATGGACTGGGGCTCCCGGAATGTTGGCTTGTGGACAGATGAATGGTCGGATAGAACCTACAGTTAGAAAACTTTACCAGAATTCACTAGAACTTCTTTGGCTCCATTTTAAAATGTGTTATATAAGACAGAAAGTAGTTAAAGTCATTCTGAGACCGATAACAGTGGGGAAGAAACTGATCTAAAATGGCAATGACTGGCTGAGCTTTGCCCCTGTACTTACCCTGGAGCTGGGGAGAAAAAGAAAATTGTCCACTCTGGGCCTCGCAAACCATTTCAACTCTGTTAAATGGCATATCTGTTCTGGCTGTCACCCAGCTGCAGCCTCCATCCGCGTCTTAAAAATCTCTACCTTTTCTCACTCATCTTTCTTTTTATTTCCCTCCATCATGACTAAATGCCTGTATTGGCTGGTGATTTTTTTTGCCCTTATGATCATTCAGTAAGTGTGAATGAGCCTTTTTGTGTTCCAAGCACTTGGTAGGACACCGAGAGAGTTCTACTTTGCCAGCTAGCATGAAGATCTGGAGGGAAAGAGCAAAGGCAATATAAGAAAATTGCCTTTTTCATGAAAGGATTAAAATGCAAGGATTTCAAAGGACTCTGTTCAGAATTCTCATTATAAAAAAAGATGGAACTGGGGAGATTGCTCAGTGGCTAAAGGACCTTGCTTGCAAAGCCTGCCATCCTGGGTTCAACTCCCCTGTACCCATAAAACGCCAGAGGCACAAAGTCACATATATGTCTGAAGCAATGGCAAGAGGTCCTGGAACGCTCATGCACTCTTTCTTTCTCAAATAAATAAATATATTTGTAAAAACAGTCTGGGTGTAGTAGAGAAAGAGAGGAAGGTAGAAAAGAGAAGGTAGTTGGAAGGACAGATATAACCAAAGATGATGTATGCTTTTATGAAAATGTCACAGTGAACCCCGTTCATATGCAAAATCAGCATGCATTAATAATTATAACTAAGAAAGATAAAACTGAAAGAAGAGAGTAAAGGGAAGGGTAAGAGAGCCATGATCTAGAGAGACAGACAAGGAACAGAACATGCAGAAACAAGCCATGGCAGCAACTTGGATTTGATCTTGAGAACAGAATGGAGCTCAAAGGGTTTGACCAGGGTACTTCATTCTCTGCTCCTTGCTTTCATCCTCCTTTCACGTGACACTTCCACCTTCCAGCACTTGGCACAGATGGAACATAGTTAGACTTTCAATTACAAGATGCCAGGTGTTTCTCTATCTAGAAGGGCTCTGAAGTCTAGCTGTCAGAGCAGGGATGCGTGACCAGCCAGCCCCTCTTAGCTCTGCAGCGACATGGTGAGTGCACCCCAGGGAAGAAGCTGTCTGTGTCTTCTTGATCAAGATCCTGCCTCCTCACACACCATGGGGTACACAGAGGGAGAGGCACATTTACATGAGGACCTCAGGTTCCCTGAAGGAAAGCCAGAGGGGCCTTTTTGAGGTCCAGCATCCTCAGAAATAATTCTGATGGTTATGTTTGTCTCCTTGTATGCCACTGTATTTAAAGAATACAGGACTGGGCAGCTCAAGGCTCTGGAGGCTGGGCTGCCCAATATGCAGGTGCTAACATCTGGTGAGAGGCTTCTCGCTGCATCCTAACATGTGGAGGGCACCTCACAGGGAGGCAGAGTAAACTAGTTCCTGCCTCAGTGTCAAGTTCACTGGCTGGAAATAAAATAAAGAACCCCAGAATGAAGGGCATTCTTCGCATGAAGATAAGTGGCTCCAGATTAGTAACCAGTCCCCAACACAGAGACAGGTGGTCAGAGGAAGGCTGTGGCAGTCCAGGGCGTGGCTGAGACAGGAAACTACTCCTTGTCACTGCAATGGCTGCAGAGCCAAGTGAAAGCTAGGGCGTAAGACACTTTAAAAAGCCTGGGACCAGGCTGGAGAGATGGCTCAGCGGTTAAGGCACTTGCCTCCAATGCCTAAGGCCCCGGGTTCAATTCCCCAGTACCCACATAAGCCAGACCCACAAGGTGGTGACCCTGGTGTGTGCTCTCTCTCTCTCTCTCTCTCTCTCTCTCTCTCTCTCTCTCTCTGCTTGAAAATGAATAAATATTTTTTTTTTAAATGCCTGAGACCAACATTTATCTAAGAAGGACCCATTTCAACAGAAGTGTCACTCGGAGGGACAGAACCAAATCTAATGGTCTGAGCCTATCTCTTTGGGATTTAAAAGCCAAACTACCCTCTGCCTTTCTAAGGAAATTTAGGCATTGAAATGTACGCCTCCTAATTTAATTAAGCAAGTAATTTGAATCATAAATTACAGTCATTTATTTGTTCCCTAAGCAGGGTCTGTTACATATGTGGATGTCTGTGTTTCTCATCAGCAATGTGTGACATGTACTTTATAGTGTTTGTTACATAATGGATTTTTAATATGATTTGAATGTGTTCTCCCAGGTTTACGTGCTGGTAATTTGATCCCCAAATTCATATGTTGGTGATAATTGGAAGTAGACTTTTGGAAATGATGACCGTTATATGGGTCATGAGATTGGAAGCTCCATATGGCATCAGCGACTCCCACGGGCACACTTCCTCTGTCTGGCTGTGTGATGTCCTCCATCAGGTTAGGATGCAGTACAAAGCCACTCACCAGATGTTGACACCTCAATATTGGGCATCTCAGCCTCCAGAGCCTTGAGCTACCCAGACCTATATTCTCTTTTTTTAAGATCATGCTGTTTTGATCACTATAACTTTATAGTACATTTTAAAAATATTTATTTATTTATTTGAGAAAGAGAGAAATAGGCAGACACACAGAGATAATGGGTATAGCAGGGCTTCCAGCCATTGCAAATGAAATCCAGATACATGCATCACCTTGTGCATCTGGCTTTACATGGGCACTGGGGAATTGAACTCTGGTCCTTCTGCTTTGCAGGCAAATGCCTTAACCACTAAGCCATCTCCCTAGCCCCAGACCTGTATTCTTTAAAAGTTATCTGATCTCGGATATTTTACTGTAGCAACAGAAACATTGTCTAAGATAATATTGAAGAAGTGCTTGTTTAATCAGACATCTCTGACTCTATCAATGGACAACCGGCTCTTGCATCATGACCTCCAATGGTGAAGAGCTGACATCATCTCAGAATGATGAACTGATAGCCACAGATACCCCCAAAACCTTCAGCAGGGGAGAAAGGAAGCCTCTCATTAGTTATTGCAAGAAAAGAATAGCTCAGAATCAGTCATAACAGGACTATATGACTGAACAACAGGAAAGGAAATAAAAAAGCAATTCCCACATCTCTTCTTTTTTTTTTCAGAATGACTAGAGAAATGGAGTTGAATTAAAATAAAAGTTGTTAGAAAAAAAATCCCAGATATTTGAACTTGGAGAAACTCTTGATTTCAAGCCTGAAAGTTCAGAGATGGAAGAGAAGGGGAAGAGCAAGCAGGTGACCAGGTGGCCTGAGCTGGTCATCACCTCTCCTCCCACCTGACCTTCAACCTGACAGCATCCATTTTTATCTAGTTTATGTATTGAGAAAGTGACAATGAATACGTAACGTATGAATAAACTTGAATTATGTGAGAAAACCATCAATCAAGATTCACTATTCCTCAACAGATGGTGAAAGAGGACCTGGGAAATAAAGGAACCAGTCCAGGGACATAATTCTGTTTGCTGAAAGAGTTTGGATGTCTGGACATCCATTTATCCTGTGTTCCCTGCTGGATGCTGGACTGGACACACCAGCACTTCCACTCCAAATACAAACCAGCTCTGCTCAGACATGCATCCAGGCCGCTCACTCAAAACCTTACTTTTTCCTTCACTAAAGCTTTGCTTTGTAAGAGCTGTGCCTAAAGATGAGAGTCCACTTATCTTTCTCTCTCTCTCTCTCTCTATATATATATATATATATATATATATATATATATATATATATATATATATGTCCAAAACTCAAACAGATCCATATTGAAAATGGCTATAGTGTTTCAAATATGCCCTACAAAGGACTTTGCCTCTCTCAGGTATCTGTGCTCCTTGATGACATCTGCAACAGAGGAGAGTCTATTTCACTTAAGCTGCTTAGATCTGAGAGTCAATCTTTAATTAATTCAGTCAAATGAGGCTCCCTGAACCGGCTAATCCTTGTGACAGACCAAAGTAACATGCCGCAACTATTCACAGTGTCCCCTCATCCATACCCTAAAAATAACTCAAAAAAATTCCCCCTAGAAATTCATTGCTTCAGCTTTCACTGATGCCTTGCACAGAAAGAAATAAAGCTGAAGTTTCATCTATCAACTGCGCCATCAAACATCCCTCTGCAGGCATTTGAGGACGATTTATAGAACCATTTATCCTCAGTGAGACTAAGAGTCCCAGAAACTGCAGGACCCTGTCACACCTTCTCTCCCCTGTACAGCTACATTGTTCTCAAAGGTTCTGCCCGGGTCCCTTTATTTGACTAGTGCAGGGACTGACAGGCCTGTTGACTTCTTCAAGAGTAAATGTCGGTAGAATTTCAGCTTCAGCTCAGGATCAAAATGGACCAAGTCCCAAAGTCACATAGACTCCCAGTCCTGTCCATTCAAGGCTTATCTTGGAAACACCAAAGAGAAGAGTCTAGAGTTATGTATAATCACAAACCTTAAACCCAGGAGGCTCAGAAAAGGTTTGCTATTGACATTGACCTTAAACTCACTAACTGTACAATGGGGAAGGCCTTATTGGTACTGCTCTATGATAGGAGAGAAATCAGAAGGGAGAATTCCAGTATTAAATTCATACATAAACTTGATATTCCTGCACCTGCTTAAAATCCCAGTTTAGAGAGTGACATGTGTCACACACACAAACTCAGGAGAACGATAAAGCCAAGACCCAGAGTAGGTAAATAGTGAGTGCATGTCCTATCAGGTGATGTGTTATCCTCCTCTGGGCACATCAACAGTGTGGGACAGAGGGAGCCTGGAAGGATTTCACTGGGTAGGACAGAGGCTCAGGTCTAACACTAGCTTCTGTCATTTATCATCTGTTTGACCTGGAGCAAAATTCACAGCTTTTCTCTGTCCTCATTTCACCTGCTATAAGATGGGTATCAGATAGTACCTACCTCCCGAGGTGATGAGAATTGAGAAAGTTTATATAGAGAACAGCTCCTGGCACATGAAGGGCAGTCAGTGTCATTATTCCCACTTCAAAATAAGATATTCCTATTCAAAGTGACTCAGCTGCAAACTGGCCAGGCTGGAGGACATCTGCATCTTCTTACTGCTGGCTGAATGCTTCTCCTCCCAGACCACTGGGATAGGGTTAACATAAAATTGTCTTGGGCACTGAATAGTTATCCAATATATTCATTTATTCTCATTGAGACATACAAAATAGACATTGCTAATTGAGCATGTCACTTAATCATTCCAGTATCACCATGAACGTGAGTGCTCAACCTCTCTTTCATTAAGGAAATTGAGATTAAAACACTAGAAATCGCAGTCAGGTATAGTGGTACAGGCCTGTCATCCCAGCACTAGGGAGGCTTAGTTAGAGACTGCAAGTTTGAAGCCAGCCTGGATTACACAATTAGTTCAAGTTCAGCACGGGCTACCTAATGAGACCCTGTCTCAAAAAGAATAAATGAACAAATACAGGCATCTACCAAGTGTCCCACCATCTTAAGCAGCAGAGCTGCAACCAATGCCGTGCTTTCTGACTTCTAGAAGCTACCTCCCAAATGTCAACTGGAGCCACTATTCAGATGCCCACTAAGACTTCAATACTGTGAAATCCCCACCTACCTGATTCAGAGAACCTTTGATCAGAAAGGTTGAGGAACCTGCCTACAGCCACACAGCAGTCTGACACCCAAGTTCAGCCTCTACTCCAGTTGCGGCCTCATCCTTGGTGGTCCAGATCTCTAAGGACAAGCAAAGCATCTCTGAGGGCCTCCAGCCGCCCAGGCTATGGCTGAGAAAACACACAGAGCTCAGAAGTGACCAACAGAGAGGTCAGGCCTTACCTGGACATGCAGGTTCCAGAGTGGGCCCAGACTCCCTGGTCCTGAAAGGTGCACCCAAGGAGGGACTATCTGGCCCTTGTCTCAGATGGTGAGAAGTGGTTTGAGGCACCAGCTATTCCCTCCCCCTGGGTGGGTCTCCTCCCAGGAAGTGCTTTTTTGTGTGCACCTGCCTGGCCATGCCCTATCTCTGTTTGCAATTGCTCTGCTCTGTGTGACTACCAAGCCCAAGACTCCATTCAATCAGCAAATACTGAAGCTCAGAGCAGATCCAGAGAGTAGGGGCCACCAATGAGCTTTACCCCAAGTTAGGAAACAAGTAGATCAAAACTCAATCTAGATCTGGGATATACCTCAGTGTGTAGAGCGCTTGCTTAGTACGTGTGGAGCCCTGGGTTCCATTCCCAGCAACTAACAAGCAACTCAAAGGAGCCTAGCTCCAGACACTACCAAAATCCTGGTTCAGCCATCATGCTGGGACCTTTATTCATGTTCAAAAGCCCCTGTGTATTTGTAACTTTTCATTGCAAAAATAATAATAAATAATGGTTAACATTTATTAGAGTTTTTCTGGCCGTGTGTGTGTGTGTGTGTGTGTGTGTGTGTGTGTGTGTGTGTGTGTGTGTTGCTGGGCTTTGCACTGAGGCCACCCCACCCAGAAGCTGGGCTCACAGACCCTCCACCCACCCAGCCAGCCAGCCTACTACCTCTGCTCTGAACTTCACTGGACCTGTGTTCTGATGCTGCGTCCACAAGGCTGGCTTTACGAGGGAGAACGATTGACAAAACCAAGAAGGTGTTTGGGCAGAAGTCCTCTCCCCAGCGAAGTTACATGCTGATACCCCCAAAGGTGCGTGCACATTTCAGATCGTGGATGCGTTCTTATTAATATAATTAAGTGAAGGATCTCAAATGAGATCATCCTGGATTACCTGGTGGACCCTGAATCCAGTGACAAGTATCCTTGTAGAAGTCATAATAGTCAAACACCCAGAGGATGCCACAAGAAGAGAGAGAGAGAGAGAGAGAGAGAGAGAGAGAGAGAGAGAGAGAGAGAGAGAGAGAGAGATTGGAGTGATATAGCCATTCACCAAGGAACACCAGAGCCACCAGAAACCAGAAGACACAAGGAAGGGTTGTCTCCTGGAGCCTTCAGAGAGGACATGGAAGTACCAATACCTTAATTTAGCCCTGTGGCCTCTGGAAGTGTGAGAGGACAAATGCCAGCTTCTTCTGAGCAGCCATGTTTGCTACGATAACTCAGAAAGTGAACATGTCCATCTTTGTTCCTCGAAGCCTAGCATTTTCTATAGGTATTATAGGAGAGGGTCTGGGTCTCATCGCTTAGCACCTCTCCATTTCAGGCATGATGCCAGGGCTTAAGGGGGGCCAGCAGTGAGGTCGGGTCGGCTGACACGTGTAGGCCAGCAATGGTAAAGGAGCAGAGCCCATGGTCAGTGATGGCTGGACAGGGCTCCCAGGTGAGCACTGAGCACATTACCCAGTAGCCTAGGGGAAGCCTCAGTAAGCAAGCCCTCCTGGTTCACTCACATGGGGTTAAAGGCATGTCACAAAGGGGACTGTGGCTCAGAGAGTCACAGGTTGCCTCATGTATGCGTCCCCTCACTTTCTCTTTGCTCTTAGTCAGCACACAGATGCTCAGAGCTATTGACGTCTCAACCTCATACACTGTCCTTCAGGAGGAGGATGGGAAAACGGTGAAGTGTTCTGAGTTCTGAGTTTCTGCTCATCCAAGGCCCTTTCATAGGACCCACATCTCCGCCCTGTGTCCTATCTATTCTTTAAACTCACAAAAGAAGATCCCCCAGCCTCTCTTCTCAGGGCTCCAAGATCCCAGGGCCCTAAGCCATCTCATCTACCTTACTTATATCCCTTCTTCTAGAACATAAGTCCATTTGTCCCTTTTGCAGAACAATCCCCTCCCCAAGAGGCTGCTGCGTCAGATCCAAATACCACATACACCACATCAACAGAAACCAGTCATAGATTAAATCAGCACAGTGGATTTCAGTGAT
>PVHP010032775.1:0-20097 GCA_004024765.1 Zapus hudsonius | reverse complement strand
GTAAGTCATCTGGAACATAGAACAGAAACATTTTATCTTTAATTATATGTACAGGCAGAACTTGTTAGAAGATAATATTTTATCAAGAGCTTTAAATCAATTTAGCTAATCCAGAAATTGTATGTCAGGAAAAGACAAAACAGTATAATATCTTGGCATCCATTTTTGAAAACATCTTTGGCTATTCTGCATACTTTTGAAGTTAGCCTGAAAAGTTGGAAACAGAACAGCAGAGCTTAAGAACACTTTAAGCAATGAAGATCACTTGAACATGGGGTTGTATCCTAAAGCAGGGAACATGCTTAAGTATTAATATATCTATAAGCATTGAATTTAAGATGCTAGAAATAAAACAAATACTTAAGTAAAATATTGACTTAGACTGTTTGATTACATATAATTTAAAAAAAGAGCAAATCTCATTTTTTTATGAACTTAAATTGGCCTGGTTTTAATAAAAATTACATACATTTTGACAGACATGAAACAATTTTATAAGTAAACACCCTAATCATTGATTCATTTTATAACTTAATACAAGGTAATATTTGTTTGTTAGAATATATGAAGCTGACATAAATTATATTAATATTATTTGTACTTATCAGGTTTTCTTAGAGCAGAAGAGTTTTTTCAGTTTTCTCTCTTTTCCCTGACAAAATTTGGGGAGCAACTGTCTAAAAGGTAGGATTCAAATGTAGTGTCTTGGGAACCAAAATGAGTCTTTCACAAAGAAATATTCAACAATGTCAAATTTATCCAAATTTATGAAGTTAAATAAGAATCCAAAAAGAGTCCACTGGCTATAGGATTAAGAAACCATCAATTTCTTTTGGAAGAGCTATTTCAGTGGAGGTTTAGGGGTAGATAGCAGTTTGTAATGATCTGAAGAAAATATGAGAAGTGAAGAAGGAATTGGAGACAGTAGTGCATGTGACTCACTTTTGTGGTGTGGCTTGTGAAAGAAGGCAAAGAGGAAGAGAGGGTCCACTCTTTGGTAGAGATGTCTAGAGAGGTTTAGTGGATTTTCAGCCTGAGAGCTGCTTAGACATTTTAGTATGTCGATAGAAGATGCCAAGGACTGGAGAATATAGCAGGCGTAATGATATTCCTGAGGAACTAATAAGAGATGGACAGCAGAAGACAGGTAGAGATATTATACTTCAACAGGAAAAGAAAAATTTCTGAGAGCAGAGGGAAGAAGAGGAGAGAAGAGGTAAATGTGATTTTTTATTGTGGAAAATTGAGAATCTATCTGTAACAGTTTCAATTTTCTCTGTGAAATGCCACCAGTTAAAGAGAGCTTCTAAAGAGAGCTAGGAGACAGTGAGACAAGAAGCTTTGAAATTGTCACTCTGAGCTTTGGGTAAGATCAGTAGCCATGGTTACATAACTGAGAGTCACCTGAGGTTGGACAACATTTATTTGCTACAGCACTGATTTGTACCACTGTGTGATTACCTCCAGCAGACATAGTATCATTGGTTTAAGAAGTTGAGAACTGGGTATCAGGTACAATCCAAGACTACAGTTTAGCAAATCAGTTGTGTAAAACAGGCAAGAGGTAGAGGATATGTAAAATGTTTATCAATACAGTGTGTGGGGGGGTTTGGGATGTAGCTCACTTGGTAGAGTACTTGCCTAGCATGCAAGAGTATCTGGACTGAATTCCCCCCATCACATCAAACCAGGTATGGTGGCACAAGCTTTTAGTGCCAGTATTTTAGAGTTAGAAGCTAAAGATATCAGAAGTTCAAGGTCAACCGCAGCTACATATCCATTTTAGGGCCATCCTGCGCTATGTGAGACCCATTCTCAAAGAAAAACAAAAACGACAGTTGTTGGTTGGGGTAGTGGAAAAGGCATAAAAGAGAGTTTTGAAAATATGAAAAAGGTATCACTAGTAGCCAAATTTGTCCTCTGGAATTTACAAATTTGACATTGCATAGTATTGGCTTCTTCTTGATTTATTTCAATTCAGTTCTCTGTGTTAGAAAAAAGTAAATAATAAATTAAAGGATTAACTATACTTTAAATCCTAGCTACAAAAATGCATTATTTTTGTAAATACTCATTTTACAGTATACACAACAAAAGCACAAAGTTTGACATATAACACAGAAATAGGTCAAATTTAGATCTTTCTGAACTAAAAATCAGTGCTGCCCATTGTTCCCTGCTTTCTCTCTAAACAAAATCAAAACCAATTTAAATGTGAGTTACTATATAGTCAGACACATCTGCAGCACTCTTGAAACAGAGGCACTTCCAAGAAGGCAATCTCTAAATGGAGGCTCCATTGGTCAATAGAATGATCTCTTGTGTGTGTTAGCATGTGCAGTACAGCTAGGCCCATACTGTGGTTTCTGACATGAAGAAATAATTTTCTTATGACATTGAAACCAGACATCATCTCACTTTTGTCTCATTTAAAGTAGTGCCAGGCTTCCCATTAGTTTGAAGGAGTTTGGGTTTTGTTTTTTGGCCATAGCAAGTGATAATTGGAGGCGCAGGTAATCTACAGAACTTTTACTGGATCCACAGACTGAAAGACTAAGAAAGCCACCAACTACATCAAGGTCCTGGAAGCTGTGCTCTGCCCTCAGGGCTTACTTGAAGAAGTGACTGTGTATTTGAATGAGGTAATGCTTGACTCTCAGAATCCTGTCTACAGTCAGTGAAGGCTGGAGGCAGGAGCAGATTAAAGTAACAAAACAGCCAAACTCCTGAGCCAGAATCCAATATCCTCTCTCCAGAAACACTCTTGGTCCAAGCCTTTGGAGCCTTAATATAGTATAACTGACTCCTTGACTTCAGTGTTTGGTTATTGAAAGTAGAAAGAGTGTCATTTTATATTCTGATTTATGGACCCAGGTAGAAATATCCTAATAGATATATTATAATGGATTTTGGCAATAGAACCTCTAAAATAGGTCATTGATATTCTTTTCCCATTACATACTGAAATATGTCAAGCACTCATTCTGTATTCATAATAATCCTCTGAGATAAGTATCATTATCTGTATTTTATAGTTGAAAAAATGAAGCATAAGGAGGTAAACTAAGTTTCTCAAAACGGTACACTCAGTAAGTAGCAGAAGTAATATTTGCACTTACATATACATGATTTGAAAATTACTAACACCATAAGGAATCAAAGTATAAGAAGGAGGGAGATACTTCTGATGGTGATCTAAATAAGGGGAGTTTAGCTTGCCCATTAAAAAGCAGGTTATAAACAGGAATGCTGCCTGGCATCTTTCTCTAGAGTTTTTTTTAAAAAGTTGTATGCCACAGATTCCATTGGAATCTAGAGAAGCCAAAAGGGTCTTTTTCTTGTATTTGGTTTGATTTACTGTAATATATATATATATATATATATATATATATATATATATATATAGAGAGAGAGAGAGAGAGAGAGAGAGAGAGAGAGACAGGATCTCACAAGGTAGTCCAATGCTGCCTGGAATTTACCATGTAATCCAGGCTAGCCCAGAACTCACCAAAATCCTTTTGCCTCATTTTTTTTGAGTTCTGGAACTAGAGGTGTGAGTCACTGTACCAGAGTTTATAGGTATTTTTCCAATGACTAAAATAATTAACACTACAGAGAAAATGTATTAAACTAAATTATTTTATCAATTTTTAAATATTCATAATAAAGATATTAATTTAATAAAAAACTCAGTTAATAAAGAGTACATGTTATATGACTTCACTTTTAGAAAATTCTAGGAAGTGCAATTTATTCTGTCATGGCATGAAGTAAACCAGCAGCAGATTAACAATGGGAAAGAATAGCAAAGATCATGAAGGAGGAATTACAAAAGGTCACAGGAAAACTTGTCTGGTGATAGGCATATTCATTTTCCTTTGTTTGTGGCTATAGTTTCACGAGTATATACATATATCAAGGCACCAAATTATATAACTTGAACATGTACAGTGTATTTTATATCAATTAAACCCCCAAATAATCCATTATAAGAGTAAGACTGGAAGGTTGGAAGATGGCCTAGCATTTAAAGGAGCTTGCTTGCAAAGCCTGCTAGAGTTCAATTCTCAAGCCACCCATGTAAGCCTGAGGGAAAAAGGTATCCGATGTTCATTTATAGAGATGAGAAGCATGTGTGTGTGTGTGTGTGTGTGTGTGTGTGTGTGTGTACACACACACATACAAATTGAAATTCAAAAAGAGTCTCACCCATTTAACAAAACATTTAAGAAGTCTCTACATCAAAAAAGTGCAGAGACGGCAAGTTAATTAAGCAAAGTTATTATGTCTTTTGATTAATATTTTTGAGAACCCTGCAGTATGCAGTCACTTGAGGCCAATTATTTGCAGAGATATTGGTTTTATATTCGCTAAATGATATTTTCATAATAGCATAAATATTTGCCCTAAAGGAAATCACATATTCTTCATTTATCATGTGAACATATTTGGAAGGATTAAGAAGAGTTTTTCTTCAAAAGTAGACAAGTACAGTTTAGATATTAAGCAATGGGTCTCATGTCACATAGATCATTGGCAAAAATGGGACTAGAACCCAGATCTCCATCATCTCAGGCAAATGAAAGTTTAGAAGAAAGAGCCTTCTGTGTGGATATACAGGGTGATCAAAATTCACGGCAGGTTACTTAAAGGTAAGCTTGCCTGATGGAAGAATCTATATTCTGCATATTTAAACAAAGTTTTAGGAGAGATTTCAGCATAACCAAACAAGCTTGGCTGTCATAAATGTTTGAAGTCTGTGTTGTTTTATAGCATTTTTGATTCTTAATCAAAAGGTCTCTGATCAATATGCTATTGCTTGATAGTTGTAATCTGTCCATTTAGTACACAGAAAACACACATTAGCCCACAGATCCAGGGCTATTCTAGCCAACATTTCATTAACTTGTATATTTTTCCCAAAGCAACGATTGGTTGTGCCCCCCTCTCCATGCACCACTCCGCTTCCCTTTAGATGTTGCTGGGGAGATTCTGGCACATCTTAGGAAAAGGAGGAGGGAAGTGTGTAGGAAAATGGGGAGGTAAGGGGCTAGTTACCAGGGGCCACTGCTCTCAAAACAGACAAAAAGGAAGAAAGACGAGTGGGAAAAACCCAAGCCTCTGTACCCTTTTTTTTTTTCAGAAACAGGATCTTGGCTGTGTGAATTCTGTGAGAAAATTTAAGGTAGCTCTGCGTAAGAAAGCAATGGAGATTGAAGATGTTCGGATTCTCCCCTTTAAGAACTATTTACAGATTATAAGTGGCCTATTACACACAAACCCCTATTCTTCAGTGGGAGACGCACACAGCCACCCACCCATGCATACACAATGATAAACAGAGACCTCAGCAGCTACAGAGACATGTGCACACTCTCAGGCAGGAACAAAGGGACAAAGGAACACATCCAGAAAAACACACATTTTTCCAGCCCTCAAAAGATTATTTAGGCACAGAGGGGAGAAAGAGTAAGGAAAGCCCATAGGTGGTGGGAAAGGTGGGTGGGTCTTGGGTGGCAAAAAGAGTGGGGGTGGCAGTGAGAGAGACTGGATTAGCAGTTATGTGTGAAAGAGAGAGGGTAAATGAGTTAGTCTGATTCCATAGAAACTCCACCTAATGCTGGATTAGAACAGAATGAGACACAAATCTCTCCCAATACTAGTGTTTCAAAGCCAGAGTTGTCTGTCAAAGCTTTCATTCCACACGTGAAAATCAATTCTAACCACTTTTCCCATGTTCTCTAGTAGATCCACTTTCCAGTGCAATTATGCAAGTGCGGAGTGATATTAGTGTACATGTGTACAATTAATTGCATTTAAATAGTTCAAATTGATAGAAAATGAATTTCTAAGGCAATGAGATTTAGGCTCAGGTGATAGGAAGGCAAAAGCCAAATATAAAAACAACAATAGCTATGTGAGAAATAAAAATAATCTATGTTAAACCGAGAGAATATTTTAATGACTGAAGACATAATTTAGGTAAAATGGATGACAAAAAAAGCTACGTTTTTCTTTCTGAATTGTTTTCAGTGTTGCCACACATAGAAACTGACAAATCGATACCCGCCCGATATAGTCTCACAATAGTGAGTCACGGGAGGGAGGGAGGGCTAGGCTGAAGTAGTGGAAAATCTGAAATGCACAATGTTTTTTTTAAAAAAAGCATTTCTATTACTTTGAAGGACATACAGTTACTCCGACTATGTTAAGAAAATTTTTTGCCTACTTGAGGACTTCTCGTCAGAGTTCAGAAAGGATTGTTTGGTACAATGGTAATTACCTTGAACTCAGCTAAGGGGTCTTCAATGAAGCAGATTCCCCTTTGGCACTCCATCTTTCTTGGAAATAACAATAGCTCATGTGTATTGACTACTTCCTAAGGACAAGGCAGGTGCTGTCATGAGAAGTTTATATGAATTGGCACATTTTTTTTCCTTACAATTATCTTATGAAGTAAGTTCATTTTGCAGATAATGAAACTGACACTTGGAGAGATGAGTTAACTTGCTGAAAGTCATCATGTAGAGCCAAGATTTGAACTCAAATAGGCTGAATCCAGAGGCTGTGTTATTACCCAGTGCACTGTACTGTCTCAAATAAATAAGCTTTTGCCTCATGTTAAAACAACAATAACAATAACAACAACAACAACAAAAACCTCATGTCAGGGAATTATTTTCAAAATGAAAGAAATGTTCAGAGTGTGTTTTGGCTTCAGCAAACACTGAACCCTCTCTTCTATATTCTCTGTCTCTGCAGCTGTATGTGTGGTTCCAAGGAAAGATCACTGACTCTTAGTCATGAGCCTCTGGGTCTGCAGTTTACCTCTGGCATGGCAGATGGGGCCAGTTATCTTCAGTGAACTCCACAGCTGGAACTGGAAAGAAAATGAGTATGGGTTGTAAATACAAAGACTTTCCGCTTAACTTTCAGTTAACCAGGAAAGTAAATCCATTCCAATCACCGTTTCCTGAACAGTTCAAGTAATCAAAGCTTTAATGCAATGAGTTTAGCAGTTATTTATACGTAGATCAATGCTTTCTAATAATATCTGCTTAACAATGCTTTCCTTTAAAAAACATAGCTGGAGCATAAATGAGGTTTCACCCAGTCCTCTCTTATCACAATGCTGAACAATTGTTAATTATAAGAATCTAGATTAATAAAGACTAATGTGCTTATCCTTGATAAAAAAATTAGTGACAAACTAATATGACCATTCATTTTATTATGTAGTTAGTGATGATGCTAGATGAATCAAACCTGATTATGACCAAAATAGCAGAGGAAAAAAAACTGAAAAACTAAAGAAGCCATATTTTGATAGGTTGAAAAGTTAAAAAGCTGCTGGGCAAGTTGCCATGGATACCATGTCCTGAATATAATACTGAGCTTTTCCTCGCAGTTAAACACTAAAGGCCTGACTCTTCAGCTGCACACCTCCTTTCTGTGCCTGCAGTAGCAACTACTTGAAATGGAAATTCTGTATTTTGATGAAAGAATATGCAATGGGAAATGTCCTGTGTAAGAATCCTGACCTGCTGAAAAGATGTTTGAATGAGCTTAATTCCAAAAAGATTTTTATCCCATTTATATCTTACCCAAGACTTTTAAATTAAAACTCACTACACAATAACCTTTATAAATCTGTTGTAAAGAATCAGGAGTCAGGAATTGGTCAGAATAACAATAGACCTACATGACTCTTTTTTACATCATTGACACCACTCAAAGGCACACATTCTTGCTGTCTGTTTATTGGAGTTTTACAGGGTCTGGGAATACAAATAATATGGAAGTTTAGGAAGTCCTTCTATGTGTCACAAAGACATGCATAGCAGAAACATTTATCAAATTAAGTCCCTGTGTCAAGAGTTCAATCCTCACTTGCTATTCTTTGAGTTGAACAAAATAATTATAATATTTCTGTTGCATTACAAGAGAAAAATTAACCCATATTAGAGGGTACATAGGAAAATGGAAGAAAGTGCATGAGCAGCTGTGTGTGCATAGCACATGGACCGTAGGGTACAGTAGACACAAAGTTTACCAGGCTCAAATCCCAGATGTCCCTATACTAACTTGGTGACCTTGGATAAATTACTCAGTCTTCCAAAACTAATTGTAATTATTTATACTCATTTTGACTTATTGTATAAAGGTTATAGTAATAACTGTACTCTGGAGTTTCTGTGAAGATAAAATGAATAATACATGTAAAACACTAAATGGCAATTTTTCACTAAATGGTCATTTAAAAATTATTCTCCGATGTTTCCAAATCATTTCTTTCACTTTGGCTATGGCAACTATGGACATTTAACATTGTTCGAAATTCTACTTATATTATTGGGAAGCACTAGTATAATCTTCATTGTTTACCTGCTTCTTAATATAGCACCTAAACTCCTTTTCCCATCAATTTGTTCATTAAGTTAAAAACTTTCAGCCATGCATGGTGGCACACACCTTTAATCTCAGCACTTGGGAGGCTGAGGTAGGAGGATCACTATGGGTTCAAGGCCACCCTGAGACTACATAATGAATTCAAGATCAGCCTGGGCTAGATCTAGACCCAACTTCAGGGGGGTAAAAAAAAATCAACAAAAATTTCAGTCACTCTATCCTTCTACTATCTGATCCTTACTTCACTTACAGTACCTTTTCTGCAGTTTAGGCACTTCACTTCCCCCTATGCTTCAGGAGAAACAGAACTTCCCTTTTTTGTATATCTCCCACCTTGCCGCTAAATTAAGTGACTCCCTGATTTTCCACAACTTCCAGCACTTTACCTTGTTCTCAAGCTTTCCTCTCACTCTTCCCCTTGTTTTTATTTTGCCAGCAGCCTGCATAATCCCAAATGGCACTCTCTTGTCTCTGGGGGGACATCTAACTGTATTTGCTTTTCCACTCTATTGTGCCTCCCTATGAGCCCAATGAATAGCTTCTTTCAGAATCGTCATATTTTGTTAGCAAGCCTTCTACACACTTGAAAACACCCATGCAAAAACACCAGTTAAAATAATTAAATTTGAACAATTGTGATCAAGAAAAATAAATGACAAGATACAAACAACTAAATAACAGGAGAAATTATAATTACAGACTGTAAAATTATAAAATAGTACTGCATATAAGTTCATAAAAACTAAAAACAAATGAAATATCAACAAAATGACATAAATCAGTCCAGAAGAAATAGAAATGTTAATAGACCAATACTTATAAAAGAAATTTAAGCAGTGGCTAAAAACATAATTCTTCAAAAACACTTGAGGCCTAAGCAGTTCTATGAGCAAACACTGAAAGGAGAGAATTTCTAAATAAACTATCCAGAGCTTTAAAATGGGTGGGTGCTATCCACCTTGTTTTTTTCTCATGTAATTTACCTGGAAGAAAAAAAAAATAGAACAAAAGAGAAATTAGCACTGATATCAATGACTAATTTAGATGGGCAAAATCACAGATAAAATTTTGACAAATTGATTCATTAATGAAAAGACTACCATCTCAATGATAAAGGATATAAAATTCAACAATGAAAAGTACACATTAACAAATTACAGGCTGGAGAGATGGCTCAGCGGTTAAGGCACTTAACTCCAGTGCCTAAGGCCCTGGGTTCAATTCTCCAGGACCCACATAAGCCAGACCCACAAGGTGGTGGCCCTGGTGCATTCTCTCTCTCTCTCTCTCTCTCTCTCTCTCTCTCTCTCTCTCTCTCTCTCTTTCTCTCTCTCTCTCTCTGTATCTCTCTCTGTGTATCTCTCTGCTTGAAAATGAATAAATAAAATATTATTTAAAAATTACCATATGCCATATGACCATCAAATTTTGGAAAAAATGATATTTTATGTAAATGCATATTTTAAAATAAAATTAGATCTCTTATAATTTAGTTCTAGGAATATCTGAAGATATTTTTTCAAAACAAATAGTCTAGCTGCCAATGCAGTATTTATTATAGCATTGTTTATAAAAGAAAAACATTAAAAACAAAATAAATGTCTACATGATGGAACTTGATTCAATAAAAATACATTACATCTTAACAAAATAACAAGCCATTTATCAGAAACCTGCATCAAGCACTACACTTTATCATGAATCATTAAAACTCTCCCCATTAAAATCATACACAAAACAAGGATGCTGGACATCAGTACTATTCTTGACCATAATTCTAGATTCGTAACTAATAAAGTGAAAGTGAAAGTAAATGGAAAATAAACACTAGCAAAAAAAAAAAGAGGCAAGTAAGTCACAAGCAATCTTAGAAAGAGGGGGGAGATGTGATTTTTTTCCCCATTTTTTTCATAAAAGTACCCAAAGAAAAAAGTTGATCAGTCAGGCATTGTAGCACATGCCTACCTATAATCTTTGCACATGGGACATTGAAGCAGGATAATTGAATGTTTTAGGCAAGTTTCGTCTACAGTCTCAAAAAGTTGATTAATAATGGCCTGGAGACATTGCTCAGTGGTTAAAGGCATTTTATTGCAAAGCCTAAAGGTCTGGGTTCTATTCTCCAGTACCCACATGAAACCAGATGAACGAAGAGATGCATGCTTCTGGAGTTTGTTCACTGGCATTGACAAAAGCCCTGTGTGCTCATACTCACTCTTTCTCTCGCTCTCTAACAGTATTTTAAAAATTGATTAGCATTGCTAAAGAGAACATAAAAAGTAGACATTATAATGATTATAGATATAATAAAATATACATATATCTTTCACGTGTGTCTGAAATAATGTACTTAATAGTAATAAACCCATGTAATAGAAGTGCAGGAGCACACTTGAAGTCATGTAGATATTTTGACCAAGCAACATGATACATACCTGTAATTTAATCACTTGGGAGACTTTGGCAGGAGGATAAAGAGTTTGAGGTTAACATGAGCTATATAGAAATACCTTGTTTCTAAAATGCAACAAAAATAATAGAGCAATTTTGAATACCATAAAGATTGCATTTCAAATACCAAGGATAAAGATGGATTTTCTTTTAGTTGTTGTTGTTGCTGTTTTAGACTTTTATTTTGTGGTGGAATTCTAAAGAAAATTCCACAGAATGCAGGTGCTAGCTGCTCGATCTCTCCCATCCCTCCATCTACTGGGCTTTTGAGCACTATGATCCATGAAGATGGGTGACAAGCTATAAGCTAGTACCCGCCAAGCCAACTGCCAAGGTACTCAAATGATTTTTGTAGGGAGCAGAAAGAGCAAACAGCCCTAGCTGGGAGAAACAGGACCTGATTTAATGTGAAGGAAAGGAGAAGAGGGTGAAGTGGGAACTGAATGAAAGAGCCACAGCTGTTCCAGCTGGATCTTCAGGCTTGTTTCCCCCTCCCCCCAACAGAGGGAGAGGCTCACTGGAGACAGGCATCTCTCAGGTTGGCTTGAAGTATGGAAGGAGAGAATTTTAATTTGAATCTAGAAATGCAGAGCATCTGTCACCGAGCAGGAAGAGGAACACTTAGCTTTGAGGTCACAAGTGTATTCTGCAAATTCCTTTATTTCTCTGCCTCATTCTTTTTTAAAAATACATTTATTTTTAGTAATTAGACACATTATATAATCAAATCTTGTGATGATACACCATTTCTATCCTCTCTGTCCCCAATCCACTGGGAGCCCTCCTCAGTGGGCATACTGGATCAGTCCATGGGGCAGGGAGTTATGATTTGCACAAGAGGTAGTCAGTTTTTTTCTCTTTTGTGTGTTGTTGTTGCCGGGGGCAATGTCTCTGGATATTCTCCCCCACTATGGCTCTTACATTCCCTCTGCCAATCCCTTCTTTCTGCCCTCTCTTCCACTCAGTTCCCTGAGTCATGGTGGGTGAGTTTTAAGTCTGCTTTATTGTTGAGATCTTAAGTGTCTCTAGACTTCTGCTTTGGGTTGTGTTGGGCATGGGTATATAGGTACTGGGGAATCTATCCCACACTCATTAGGCTCTGCTGGCGAGCATCTTAAGCACTGAGCCATCTCTCCAGACCAATAATATTCTTTAAAATTGACATTATTGTAACTGTGTTGTAGGAAAAAGCTTTTTATCTATGACTCAAAACAAATCCAAGAACAGTAAATGAAAATACTGATGAAACATGAGGAAAGATAAGTGCTAAAGCACGAGAAATTGTTTCTAACATGTATCATTATATCTACCAGAGAAGTAACTTGTGAATTAAAACAATAAAAGACTAAATCCTAATTTTAAACCCTGGGAATTCCTCCTCAGTGGGGTTATGGTATTCACTGTGGGGTCACAAAGGCCTCAGTCAGTCACGGATAACCATATCTCAGGATATTTATTCCTACCCACTCTGTGGCGTTTATAATCTTTCTACCCTCTCTTATGCAATGTTCTATGAGCCATGGCAGACCTGTTGGCAGTCGGATTTAGTGCTGAGTTCTTTATAGCCTCTGGATTTATGCTCTGATGGGTTTTGATTGATCACTGTTTCTGTCACCATCACCCTGGAGCTGGTTGTCAGGCTAGCAGTAAGAGCAGTATTCATGTCACTGCTTCCTCTGCAATTTCTTCTGAGCCTTGGCAAATGTAGTATATATCCATCTTATCACCTATGACAATTAAGACTCATCCAGGATATACTTGTTGGCCAGACTCACTTGTAGTGGCAAGAATTTTGTATCACAGAATGTGGATTACAGACAACTGAAAGTTGTCCTCTGATTTTCACACAGGTGCCATGTCAAAGGCATTCCCTAAACACACATACACACACACACACACACACACACACACACACGTAAATGAAAAAAGAAAGAAAATTGGGTGTAAAATTCTGTAGAACTCTGGTCTCCATGTACATGCACATGCACATTCCTGTGCACATGTACCCACACACTTATCGACATGCATAAACATTCACACATATAGAAACATGTCAAAGACCTTAAGAATTATTTATTCCTGGAACTTTTTTAGAATACAATTGCATGTCACCGCAATTGAAGAAAGAAAAAACACAGTTAACATATATTATGTATATATATGTACATACAAATATATTCCTATAATATGCTATTATTAGTATCATTATGAAATGACTAAGTCTTAAAGCAATTAAGAATAACAAGAGGCTGGGGAAACAGCTCAGTAATTAAAGGTATATGCTTGCAAAGCCTTCTGTTACAGGTTCAATTCCAGGTTGACTTCCCCAGTACCCATGTATTACCAGATATTGTTGAAGTCAGCTCCATATTGCTGGGATGAACATCCCACCAGAAACAGTTTATGGGAGGAAGGGATTTATTTCAAGCTTACAAATATAGGGGAAGTTCCATCAATGGCAGAAGAAGCTGGCTCCCATTCATAGGTCCAAGCAGAGAGAAGCCACCAAACAGCTATCACCATAAGTTCAAATTGTTCTCTCCATACCTTTGGGTGGGAATTCAGATCCACCCTGAACACACCCTAGGGCTATACTCCAGGATCCATCCCCAGAGATACCTCCTCCAGCAGAGGTGGTGGAGAGCTGGATACCCAAGTTAGAAATTTAAATTTCAAAAACACCTGAGTCTATGGGACCATAGACTCATCAGCAAGCTATTTCTTCATCTTATCTCCCTTTCTATTTTTTTTTACAATGAGTTGATATCCCCAATTCCCCAATACCCCTCTCCTCATCTCCAATCAGCTGGATATCCTACTCCATGGGCCCGTCTGGATCAGTACTTGTGGCAGGGGACCATGGATAGCCTAGTATTCAGCCCGGTTCTCCTGACCCAAGAGTGGTGTTACTGAGGGGTGCCATGCTTCTGGATAGTCTCCCCCACCACGGCTCTCACAATCTTTCCGCCCCTTCTTCCAGTTAGTTCCCTAAGTCATGGTGGGTGAGTATTAAGGCTGCTTTAATGTTGTGAGCTTAGGGGTCTTTGTGTTGAAAATCATTGGTTTCTGTCTCACTGGCTTATCCTGCGTTGATTGAAAGGCTGTAACTATGGGTCCGCTTTTAATTCCCTCATTTTCTGCGGGGCACCATATGGATCCTCCACGGTATGACTGTGGTGGCTCATCTCTTGAGAGAATCTCAGCTTTCTCCCTGCAGTTGGTTGGTAGGGTTATATGGGACACATCTCTCTCGCTGTATCCTGAAAAACACTAACACAATCTCCATTGGAGAGAGAGATCAGTATAGGTAAACAAATATACACAATTCTGGATTACCTAGATTCTATTTTTAGTAGCTCCCCCATCAATCGGTCCCATAGTGCTTCTTTTCTTGGGAGCCCAAGAGTATGGGATCTGGTGCATACTGCACTGATGCCCCAGTTCCAGTCAAAGGCTTCCCCACACTAAGTGGAATATTTGGCCAAATTCAGAAGCTGTTGATTGTCTCCCCCAGGCCCAGGCTCCTCCATTGCACTAGTGCTCCTTTCTTGATTCTCAGTTCTCTCCCAATAGGAGGTGTGGTCACCTACTCATGGCTGCAGTCTGTGTTTCATGCCAGTGGTGTCTGTTTACTTCAGTGTCGTTGATCAACATCCCTGGCAGCATGTGCAATGCCTTCCTTCACTACACTAACTACCATCTGGGGGCTGGATACTATTCCGGACCTTGAATGGTCTCTCGGTGCTAATCGATGGCTTTCTGTGGTTTCTTCAGCAACAGGGTTTTCCCTCAGGCGTGGGGAGGCCATTCAAGAGTTTGACAGAATTCTGTCTTGTTTTTGGATCCCATGGGTCACTTTGATCAACAGCTCAGTGAGGGAAGGAACTGGTGGCCGGAACCTGGGGTTGTCAGACTGCTCAATTATTCACAGGCTTAGACATTCTCCTCTACTACTCATGGCCCCTCTTGCCAGATGACGCCCACTACTTCCTCTGTAGGTTACAGTATGCTCCTGAGGATTTTATGTTTTTGAACCTAATTTGGTTTAGCCTCAAGCTTAAGCCATTCCCCTCCCCCATCCCTTACTCCTCATTCATATGGGTAATCATTCACTTCTTTCTACTAGTCTGCATATGGTTATCCTGGTTAAGGACCACATATGAGGGAGAATATGCGGCCTTCGATTCTCTGTTATTTGAGTGTTCGCTTAGTAAGATCTGCTCAAAGTCAGACCATTTTTTCCTAAATTTCGATATGTCATTTTTTCCTTTCAGCTGAGTATAATTCCATCATGTACATATATCACAGTTTCGCTGTCCATTCCTCCATGGACGGGCATTTGGGTTGATTCCAATTCTTGGCTATTATCAATTGAGCTGCTATAAATATAGTTGTACAAATGTTTCTGCATCGAGATGTGACATCTTGTGGGTAGAAGCCTAGTAGAGGGATAGCTGGGTCCATTGGAAGGATTATATCCATTCTGTCTAGAATTCTCCACACTGCTTTCCACAGTGGTTGAACAAATTTGCAATCCCACCAGCAGTGAATGAGGGTTCCTTTTTCCCGCATCCTTGCCAGCAAAGATTGTTATTGGTTTTCTTTATGATTACCATTCTGACCAGAGTAAGGTGGTATCTCATTGTGGTTTTGACTTGCATTACCCTGGTGCTTAAGGATGCTGAGCACTTTCTCAGGTGAGAAAAGGCCATTTGTGTTTCCTCCTCTGTGAATTCTCTGTTGAGATCAGTGCCCCATTTTGTGAGGGTCAGTTTGCTTTTTTGTTATTAATTTTTTTGTGTTCCCTGTAGGTTCTGGAAATTAGGCCTCTGTCTGAGTTGTAGCTGGTGAAAATCATCCCCCAGTTTGAAGGGGGTCTATTGACTCCGAGAATGGTGCTTTTATCTGTATAGAAGCTTTTGAGTCTGATCAGGTCCCATTGGTTAAGTGACTGTTGCACTTCCTGGGTTACCAGAGATTTGCTCAGGAAGTTGTTCCCTACTTCTATCTCATGTAGGGTTCCTCCTACTTATTCTTCCAGGATGTTTAGTGTTGTATGGTTAATATTGAGGTCTTTGATCCATTTGGAGTTGATCTTTGTGCATGGTGAAAGGAGTGGGTCTATTTTCATTTTTCTACATGTGTTTATCCAATTTGTCCAGCACCATTTGTTGAATATGCTATCTTTAGCCCAGTTTACATTGTTGGAACCCTTGTAAAAGACTAAGCAGCTGAAGTTACTTGCATTAAAGGCTGGGTCTTCAATTCTATTCCACTGGTCTGACTGTGTGTTTCTCTGCCAATACCATGCTCTTTTAGTTACTATGGCTTTGTAGTTTGTTTTAAAGTCAGCTATTGGGTAATTTTTTTTTTACTCAGAATAGTTTTAGCCATTAGAGGCCTCTTACCCTTCCAAATAAATTTGGAGATTATTTTTTCTATGTCTGTGAAGAAGGGGGTTGAGGTTCTTATTGGCATTGCACTGAATCTGTAGATTGCTTTTGGCAGGATTGACATTTTTACGATACTGATTCTCCCTATCCATGAGCATGGAATGTCTTTCCATCTCGCCACATCCTCCTCTATTTTCCTCTTGAGTGTTTCAATATTTTCCTTATATACGTCTTTCACTACCTTGGTTAGTGATATTCCCAGGTATCTGATTTTATTTGAGGTTATAGAGAATGGGACAGTTTCTCTGATGTCTTTTTCTGAATGTTTGTCTTCTGTGTATAGAAAAGATACTGATTTTTGTGTTAATTTTGTATCCTGCCACTCTACTGAAGGCATTGATCACCATCAGGAGTTTGCTGATACTGTTCTTTGGATCTGATATGTATAAGATCATGTCATATGCAAAGAGGGATAGTTTGACTTCTTCCTTTTTGATTTGTATCCCTTTTATGCTGTTCTCCTGTCTTATTGCTTGGGCTAGAATTTCAAGCACTATGTTAAATAGCAGAGGTAAGAGTGGACATCCCTGTCTTGTTCCAGAGTTAAGCGGGAACTCCTTGAGTTGTTCCCCACTGAGAATGATATGTGCTTTAGGAGATCTGTCTATTGACTTTATCATGTTGAGGTATAGGCCATCTATGCCTATTTTTTTCCAGGGTTTTGAACATAAAGTGGTGTTGAAATTTGTCAAAAGCCTTCTCAGCATCAGTTGAGATGACCGAGTGGTTTTTACAATTGAGTTTGTTAATGGTGTGAATTACATTTATTGACTTGCATATGTTGAACCATCCCTGCATCCCTGCGTTGAGGCCAACTTGGTCAGGGTGAATTATAGTCTTGATTTGGGTTTGTATTCAGTTTGCTAGTACTTTGTTTAGGATTTTTGCATCCAAGTTCATCAGGGATATGGTTCTGTAGTTTTCTTGTTACATCCTTGCCGGGTTTGGGAATTAGGGTGATGGTAGCTTCATAGAAGGAGTTTGGGAGCCTACCCTCTTTTTCTATGCCCCTGACTAGCTTCAACAAGGGTTTCAGTTCTATAATGAAGGTTTGGTAGAATTCATCTAAGAAATCATCTGGACCTGGGGTTTTCCATTTGGGGAGGTTCTTGTTTACCGATTCAATCTCTGTGATTGTTATCAGGTGGTTTAGGATCTTTATCTGCTCTGAACTGAGCTTTAGTAGATGGTAGGTATCCAGGAATTTATCCATTTCTTCCAGGTTCTCTAATTTTGTGGAGTAGAGGTTCTGGAAATATGACCTGATGATACTTCCAATCTCTTCTGGATTTGTTGTGCTCTCACCCTTGTCATTTTGTATTTTGTTAATTTTGGCCTTCTCTGTTTTTTGTTTGATTAAATTGGCCAGGTGTTTGTCAATCTTGTTGACTTTTTCAAAGAACCAACTCTTTGATTTGTCTATTTTTTAAATTGTTTTCTTTGTTTCCACATCATTAATCTCTGCTCTGATCTTAATTATTTCCTTGCGTCTCGAGCTGCTAGGGTTGGATTTTTCCATCTGTTCTAATAACCTTAGGTGGGAGGATAGCTAATTAATTCAGCACATCTCTGTCTTCGTTATGAAGGCATTTAGTGCAATAAATTTACCCCTTAGGACTGCCTTCATTGTGTCCGGCAAGTTATGAAAGGTTGTGTCCTCATTATCATTTGTTTCTAGAAAGTTCTGGACTTCCTGTCTGATTTCTTGTTTCACCCATTCATTGTTCAGGAGCGAGTTGTTCAGTCGCCAGTATCTGTTGAAATTTTTGGATCCTCTCCCATTGTTAATTTCTAGCTTTAATGTGCTATGGTCTGATATGATGCAGGGGATTACATTGATCATCCTAAATTTGTTTAGGGATGTTTTATGGCCCAGTACATGGTCAATTTTGGAAAAGTTTTCATGTGATGCTGAGAAGAATGTGTAATCTGTGTCCTTGGGATGGAATGTTCTATAAATGTCTATCCTCCCAAGTTTGTCTATGGTGTTTTTTAGCTGCTTTATTTACCTGCTTGTCTTTTTTTTTTTTTTTGGATTATCTGTCTATTGATGACAGTGGGGTGTTAAAGTGTCCTATCATGATGGTGTTGGCATCTATATCTGCTTTGCTTTTGAGTAATTTATGCTTAATGAACTAAGGGGACCTTGCATTTGGTGCATACATAGTTAATATAGTGATGTCTTCTTGTTGTATCATTCCCTTGATGAGTAGGAAGTGGCCATCATCGTCCTTTTTTATTGATTTTGGTTTAAGGTCTATTTTGTCAGATATTTGAGTAGCTACACCCGCTTTTTTATTATTCCCACTTGCCTGGAAAATTGTCTTCCACTCTTTTACTCTCAGGAGGTTACTGTCTTTTGCAATAAGGTGTGTATCTTGAAGGCAACAGAGCAAAGGGTCCATTTTCCTGATCCTACCTGAGATCCTGTGTCTTTTTATAGGTGAGTTGAGTCCATTTGCATTCAAAGTTATAACTGTGAGGTTTGCTTTAAACTCTGCCATGTTGGAGAGAATATGGAGGTTGGTATCTGAACTGTTGTTGTTATCTCTTTGGTGTTACCTTGCTTGTTCTCTGTTCCTTTCCTTAGATCGTTTTTTTGTCTCCTGAACATGTGATATCTCAGAAATATCTTCTGAAGGCTTGGCTTTGTGTTGAAGTAATTGCAGAGCTGGTTAATTTCATGTTATACTTTCATTTCTCCATGTATTATGATGGATAACTTTGCTGGGTAGAGTAGTCTAGGTTGGAATCCATTCTTCTTTAGTCCTAGAATCGCTTTGTTCCAAGCTCTCCTGGCTTTTGAATTTTCTATGGAGAAGTCTGACGTGATTCTGATGGGTTTTCCTTTATACGTGAGTTTCTTTTCTCTCATTGCTCTAAGGACTCTCTCTTTATCCTCAATACTAGGCATTGTAACTAAGATATGTCTTGGGGTGTTCCTTCTTTAATCCAATTTGTTTGGAGTCCTCCATATCTCTTTTAGATGTACAGGATGATCTCTTGTCACGTATGGAAAGTTTTCTTGCATAATTCTGTTGAAAATATTTTCTATGCCCTTTGTTTGGTTTTCTTCTCCTTCCGGGATCCTCATGATCCTGAGATTAGGTCTTTTTATGGTATCCCACATTTCCCTTGAGTCCTGTTCACTTGCTCTTTTGAATTTTGTCAAGGTTCTGATTTCCCTTGAATTCTCCTCTGTTCTGTTTTCCATGTTTGAGGTTCTGTTTTCCCAGTGATTAATCCTGTTAGTAAGAGATTCTAGGGAAGTTCTTATTATTTCAATATGATGTTTGTTTTCTGCAACTTCTTTTTGGGTTGCTTCTATCATCCTGTTGGGATGTGATTTCATTTCAAGGTTTGATTTTACTTCTTCTTCCTGACATTCTTATATTTTCAGATGTCTTTGGTTAATTTGGAAAGCTGGTTTTTGATACCTTCAGTTTGCTGGCTTGCCTTTAGTTCAGATATGTCTCTTCTGCAGTCCATTTGGTTCTCTCTATTATATTACGCCGGCTGGCAGAATTAATGAGCTGGCTTTGTACCCTTTCAATATGTTGGTCCATCTTTTCTTGCATGACTAACAATAAGTTCTCCTTAGGTTCTCTGTCAGTATGATCGGTGTTTAGTGTCTTGTCATCCTGGGCCTGCCTCTGCTCTCTGTCTCTTTAGTGGTATTATTTTTGTCATTTGGTGTGGTTTTCTCAGCTGGTGTAATATTTTTGCATTGAGTTCTGCCCATTTCATTTCCACTTGAGGATGTTGGAGGAATGCCTTTGAGATA
>PVHP010032774.1:0-21625 GCA_004024765.1 Zapus hudsonius | reverse complement strand
GAGAGAGAGAGAGAGAGAGAGAGAGAGAGAGAGAGAGAGAGAGAGAGAGAGAGAGAGCGCGAGCGCACCAGGACCACCACCTTGTGGGTCTGGCATATGTGGGTCCTGGGGAATTGAACCAGGGGCCTTAGGCACTGAAGGCAAGTGCCTTAACCGCTGAGCCATCTCTCTAGCCCGAGAGTGATATATTTCTCATGTGTAAAAAGGCTTTCTGATTTGCTCAGGTGTTTAGTAGCCTTACAGGCCATATGCTTTAACCCACTCATTGCACTATTGGGAATTCTTAAGAATGTAATGTGCATGTGAAAAAACAGATTAGGCACAGAGGTGTACAGTGAAGCACTGTTCATGCTGTGCAGCCGTCAGCAGGCTTTCCATGTTTCATTCAAGTCTTTGAGATCCATTTGCACATCCAGTGCTTTTCCTATGGATTTGCACTGTTCAGTAGAATAGCCAGTAGACTTACACCTTCTTTAAATTTAATAACATTAAGCATTTAGTTCCTTGCTACATTGTCTCATTTAAGATGTTTGGTAGGTACGTTAGGAACTTCTATATTAGTGCATAGAACATTCCCATCATTGGAGAAAGTTCTGTTGGGAAGGACACCTCACAATTAATATAGCAATATGAGGTGTGTATTTTTCCTGGTCTCTCTGGATTCTGGGCCTCTTGTTCCACACAAGTTCTCTGTACAGCTGTGGCATATTGACTCAGATGTGAAACTTGATATTTTGAATGGTTAACCTTACATTATTAGTTCTATCTACTTGTAAACTCACTCTTCCTCACTTTTTTCTTTTCTCCTGTCTTTTACGTTTAACTCCAGTATGATCTCCTTGATGGGCACACAACAGAAATCCTATCTCTGTGTTTTCTGAAGCTTGGGTGCCAGGTGAGAGAGCCTCCCCTTGTACAAGAAGCCCTCTCAAGGCATTATTCCAAACACTGGAACATTCTGGAGAATTGGGTTATTTCCACCTGCTACTTTTATAGCAGAATTTAGAATCACCATATGTTTACTAATAGGGTTGATACAAAGTAAATGATGGGATATTCTCCTGATTTAATATTATGCACCCATTTTAAAACTTTGCCCCAAAGTTCTACAAATGTAAGGAAATGTTTAAATACACAGTTCACACTGCATGCCCAGTATTATTTAAACTGTGTGAACTATTATGGAGAAAGAAACTGAGGGCAAATACAGTCTGCTGCGTGTCATTTGGTAGTGGGATCATGATGGTTTTTGTTTTCTCTATACTTTTATATTTAAAATTTTCTGTAATAAACATACAGTTGCTTTTATAACCAAAAAATGCCACAAGTGATATAAAAACCACAGGTCTGCATCTTAAAGCACAAATATGTCTGTTTTACATCTTGTGATGTCTTCTTTTACCAAGTGTGGGCAACCTGCAAGCTGAGTTGAAAGACATCCTTGCCCTGAGGAAGCAGCTCGAGCAGGCTGTTCTCACATATCAGAATCTGCAGAGGGCCTTGCAGGAGCAACTCAGTGAGAATGGGAGGCGCGAAGGTACCTGTTCCTGTCTGTGTTTCCTGTAGATTTGCACATGTGGGCCTTGTCTCAATGTGAAGGAGCCCTAGAACTCCATGAGGAGGGTACATGGCCACAGAATCCTCGGTGTGGTGACCAGGTTGATGCTGGCTCATCTACTCTGTAATGGCTCATCCACTCTATCTGCCTAGTTTTAGTCTTCTTAGTAGAAGGGCCCTGCAGACTTCATTCTGCAGCAAGTTTGCGACAGGATTATGTCCTGACTGCCTCTGTTCTCTGCACCATGTGCTGCTCCTGGTTCCAGATATCCTCAGGGACTGGAAGCCTGCTCTTTCTGTTCTGGCTTCCACTCTAGAGAGACCAAGACTGAGATTCCTGTAGGGAGAGCAGCAGGATGAGGGTCTGTGGACAGCACTGCAGAACCACCCATCATAGTGCATGTAGCCCTTTCCCTTGCTGGAAGCTGAGCCTTTTGCAGTTTAGGTTAGTGTATTACTCCTTCTTGTACCTCCAGCCCTGCTGCCTGGTACATGTGCTATAAACTGGCGGTAGCAGTGGTGGGCTTGAGATTTCTTGGGTATGATCTATATACAGGTACAGAGTTAGACTTGCCTTCTTACCTGTGGTCCTTACAATCCTGTTAACTTCATTTTACAGATGAAGAAACTGAGCTGAGCTGGGCTGGAGTAGATGGATCTGCCCAGACTGGAGCCAGCAGTGTTACTCTGAGGTCTAGGGCGCCATGTTCTCTAGGAGCATCAGTACTCACCACACATGTTAGATGAGATTCCATGTGTAGATGCTGTGTTCAGTGCAAGTCCTCCACTGTTAGAGTGTCACATGTGCTGCAAGGGAAGCTGACCTTGACACATAAGTGACCTTTTGGACTGCTCTAGCAGGCAGTTTTTGCACTTGGTGGTTTTGCACTTGGTTGCTTCCATGAGGGCTCTGTGACTGGTAAAATCCATCAGGCACTTTTATGACCCTTGAGTTCTACCTTGGGGTCACATCCAATTTTCTTTTATTCTCCCCTAAATGGAATCACTCCCTTATTTAAACTGAAATCACCATTTGCTTGTGCCATTCAGAATGGTCTCCAGGCATAGTACTTGATACGCAAATTATAATTCAGGATTGGCCACAGAGAAACCTATAGCCCGAGAAGAAATCATCCATTGAGATGTCTGCCTCTAGTGCAGGAACATTACTTTTGCTCCAAGGCTGTGCTTTTAAATCCCAGTATGGGTCTCTGCCCCCTCTGTCCCTTCATTGCTGTGGATGGATTCGTGCATGTGGGCTTGGGATGTTTAAGATATTCTTTGTTCCCTCACACCTTTTATTTATTTTATTTTTGGACAGAAGAACCAGTTTCATTTTATAGTGACCAAACATCTTACCTCAGTATTTGCCTTGAAGAGCACAGTCAGTTTCAAGTGGAGCATTTTTCTCAAGAAGAACTCAAGAAAAAGGTATTGACTTTCCAAGCTTTTTGTTGTTGTCTCTTGGGTTCCCGATCACAGAAGTACATGGTTCTAAAAGCCCCTTTCCTATGCTGTCTGCCTGGCTGTGTGAGCTGCTTCTCCTGTGTGTGTGGCTGGTGGGTCCTCCCAGGGCACATTCTCCTGCCCAGGTCAGAGACCTCAGTCTAGGCTTGCTGTCCTTGAAGGAAGATGCCCAGCTCTCACAAAGAACAGCCACTTTCCCTCATCTTGTTCAGCTCTCTGCACCTCTCATACTGACTGGTGATCTTCTTACTCATGTCTAGGTGTGAGCCTTGTAAAGTAGCCTTTCTGTCATATTTATTCTGCTGTCTTAGGACCTGGTACACATAGTAGGAGCTGAGAGTTGATTTTGAAAGAATATAGCTCCATATTTGATTAACCTATTCTTTTTAAAGGGAAATCTGTAGATCCATGGTAAGGTTAGTGACAGTCTTTCAAAGTCCTTTCAAAGGTTGTTCTGTCCAAAAATAAAATAAACTTTGGACCATTACAAATAGGAAGTATGAACACATATATTGTAAAATTATTATGCATATGGAACTGAGATTTAGCTTTGTCATAAAACAGTTCACATTCTGGCAGAGAAGGCATGCATGTAAACAATATGATAATGTGGAGTACAGGGGTTGCTGTAACAAGAGCTCTCCAGGGGTAAAGATTGATTGTTTCTTACTTCTCAATGGAAGGGAGACTTGAAGTTTGTTTTGTAGGATGAACAGGAGTTTATCCATAGGGAGGGTTTTTTTTTGTTTTTGTTTTTTTTTTTTTAGCAAGAGAGAGAAAGCCACCCACATAAAGCAAGGAGGTAAGAAATAACTAGCAAGGCAAATTTTAAAAGTTGGGTTATTTTGGAGCAACAGGCAAGGGGCCTTGAGGCAGTGGTTAGTTTTTGCAGATGAAGAGAGCAGAGATGGGGGAGTCTGTTGCTGGAACGACTGTGACTGGGGGCAGGGCAGCATATAACTCACTTGCTTGGAACTTAGTGTTTGTAGAATGTCCTCTTCATCCCACCATAGCCTCCTTGGGGACTGGTTCTGTTTTCATTCTTGTTTCACTGTATTGAGTGTCGAGCACCATGTGTGGACAGGGTAGATGCTGTTTTTTTTGAAGGGTTCATGATTGCTCCCATTAAGAAGAATTTGGAAGATAACCAGACCCTGGGATTTAGAGCTTGCACAAAACCAAGATGTATCAGCTCAGTTGCCTGTGCACATGGCCTAGCAAGACCTGCTTCTGCAGGAGCCCCGGCCTGGAGCCCTGGCCTCTTGACTCCATGCCTTGCGACCTTGTGTGGCTGTATCTCCTTTGTGGCTCATGGTCTACCACTTTGAGCCCTGCTGTATCTCATATGGTCTTCCACATGCCTCAGCTATGGCACCTGAGATGGTTAGCTGCTTTTGTCTCTGATTCTTTGTTGTAAGATCGTATAGACACTCTAGCCTGTCTACCTTCTTTTTTTTTTAATAGGAAACCGTTGACTCTAGCTCCCAGCAGCATTTTAGTGGTTGTAAATTGCTTTATAAAGGACAAATCATCATTACCGACATTGCTAGATAGTTATAGAAAGAACTTCTGCACTATCAAATGCGGCTGGCACAGAGGCTCCATGTTAGCTGCTGGTGACTGACTGCTGAGACTATATACAAGCTTTCAGGGTGATTGGGGTGAGCACTTTCGGTAGCCCATTCTATAGGCACAGAAGCTGAGGCTTAGATCAGGCAGCTTGCCTTGCCTTGGAGCGGGGCTCCCATCTCCCTGTTCCTACCCCCAGGTCAGCGATCTTATACAGCTTGTGAAGGAGCTATATACGGATAACCAGCACCTGAAGAAAACCATTTTTGATCTCTCCTGCATGGGTTTCCAGGGAAACAGCAGACTTGAGTCAACAAAACAAATTGAGGTAAGAAGAAATGTTGTTGTCATGTGTTTGTTAATTGCAGAAATAAAACAACCTCAAAAATTTTTCAGACTATATCTGTCTGGAGGAGGCCCATTACTGCAATTCCCTTTGCTGTGGTAGGGTCTTGAGGGCCCTGTATGATCAGCAGGTCTATACACAGGCTTCCTCAGGCCTGGGTCATGTCTTCATCATCACATTCAATATTCTGTGATGCTCCTGACTGTGGCACAGCCCTTGGTTCTGCACTCGAGTGCACAGTGGATGAGCGATGTGTTTTCAGGAGGATCTGGAGAGTGGCCACATCTCCAGGGCTGGGGGGCATAGGTACAGCCATGGAGCATTCATTAACATCCAAGAAAACATGCACACACCATCCACCTGCGTCTTATCACTGACCTCTGTGTTCCTTTGTTTGTGATCATGCTACATAGCGGAGGAACCTAAGTTGTGCTGGGGAGGGAGAGATTGTTTGCTTCCTCTCACCCTCACAGGCCCAACTGTCCCCAGGAAGACCCTGGCTATTTCAGAAGCCAGGACTGTTTTCACTGTGGGTGTGGAAAGGCCTTTTTGTATCGGGGTCCCTCATAAACAAGGTTGGGATTGTCTTGGGTAGGGTTGTCTTGACTCGGCCTGGAGCCCATGGTGAATTTCGGGTCTCACATTTGTGGCCGCACATTTCCTGGGAAAGGTTTGCCAGCTGTCCTCCCACCTTCAGAGTAGGAGCTGCTCAAAGGTATTTATGCTGCGCTCTGGCCATCTGCTCTCTTTGAGACAGGGATTCTTATTGATCTTGGCCTCCAGGGCTCCAAATAATTTTGAAAACCAAGAGTAACGGCAAGCCACTTAGGGAAAAACAAGTCTCCTGGCTTGCTTCCTCTGAGGCAGCATTTTTAATAAGCGGCTTGTTCTTCACCGACTCCATTTGAGTCGTAAATGCCGAGTTTTGTTTGTTCATTTGCCCTTTGGAAAAAAGTCTGTTAAATGTCCCATTATGTCCTTTGGAGAACAGAGCCTTTTTCCTCTGCCCACTCTAAGATCTTAATACCAGCCGATTCAGATTTGAGTCATTTGTCAGATTGCACTTCAATTTGATGCTCCCTGTGAATAGCCTTTTCCTTTACAGCACAGTTCCCCTGTTCCCCTGGAGGCAGGGGAAGATCTGCATGAGAGATGGTGCCCCGCTGCAGTTCCAGGCTGAGGGAGGAGAGGGAGACAGGGTGAGGTGAGCTGGCAAGAGGGGAGGCTGTTTTTCTCTGGGACAGTGTGTAGGTCTCCTTTTATAAGAAGCAGGCAGAAAGAGACCAGAAACGGCCATGTGGTCCACAGCCTTTTCTGAGCAGCAGAGTTTGCAGAGTGGGGGTTGGGCATGGTTCCTGTTCTTTGGCATCACAAAAGGGGGGAGGGAGAGGATGAACCAAATATATTTTGTATTTTAAAATTTTAGAAAATGGAGAAATGAACCCTAAACCTGTGACTTTAAAATAGCCACAATTACTTAGCATGTGCTTTTTGGAATTACTCCTTGTGTATTTGTGTGTATGTGCATGCTTATATTGAAATCCTTCTGTTTTTTTCCACTTGCTGTTAAGTCATAGCATCTTCTTCCATCTTATGGATGTACTGAAGTTCAGTGGCCTTCCTCTTGTTGGACATATAGATTGCTTCAAGTGATTCTCTGTATTAAATTGAGTGTCTTTGTATGCCAGTCCTTTTCTGTGTCTAGATTGTTTTCTCCTTAGAATATATTCTCAGATATGTAATTACTAGGTCAAAGGACAGATAGAAATATGCAATAAGCATGAAATTTATTTTTATTAATTTATTTTTAGATAACCTCCCCTGCACCCAACAACTTATTTTGAGAAAGGGTCAAAGTAGTTTGGGAGCTCTGGTAGGGTCTGTCACATTTCTCTCCAAATGGCTGACCTCAGACCCGTGCCATGCAGTTACATGAACATGCGTTTCCCTTATACTGGCAGTTCACGTAGAAGCCATCAACAAATGACCAGGAATAGACATCCTGTGACTTAAGTATGCGGAAACAATCTCTAAGTAGGTGACTACTATTTTCTCATGTGTATCTGCCATTTATTACTTGATGTTTGGGAAGAATTTGACTGAGAGCCACCATCAGGGTGGTGAGCTGTGTCTCAGGGAGGACGGTCAAGAGGTGCAGGTGCTGGCCTGTTGCAGTACTCCAGAAGGATTAGCTACCTTGTTACTGTATTGTGGTGTCGTCATTGTTAGATGTGGTTGGACACCTGAGAATTCTTTCAGGTGGCATGGAGAGAAAGCACAGATCAAGGAGCATAATTTGAACTCAGATCTTTGTAGGGCTCTTATGGTACAAAAGAAGTAGACCTCTTGTGACTCTAGAGAAAGCCTTCTCATACTTTTTCCCCTCATGACCCTCCCCCTTTCAATATCATTATTGTCAATAATTAGATGTATCATATGAGCAAATCTTGTGATTTGCTCCCATTTCCCCCCTCCCTGTCCCCAACCCACTGGGGGCCCTCCTCAATGTCATGACCCCTTTTTGCCCAAAAAATTTTTACATAACTTTGGTTATATTGGTTTACAAATCAAGCACTTACTGATAATAAGTCATGGCTTCTTTTGAAACAATTCTTTGATATACATAAAAATTTGCCATTTATGAAAGACAAAAACTAATGAGATGGATATGCTTGTTTATTTTTATAAGTCTTAACTATTGGTAAAATATTTGATGTGGTAGAAGTATAACATCTTCAACATGTTTTAGAAATGATCAATATTTTAATTTTTATATTCATTAATACCAAGAATACCATTTCGTATAGACAAATACATAGTACAAAATGCAGAAGGATGTTCAAGGTCATTTCAAAAGTTGGTGGAAATTCTTAGCTAATCCCAAGCCAACATTCATTTCATGATGTTTAAAAAAATATTTTCGTGGGTAGTCTCTCATTTTGGCTGCTTGGCTGGTCCCACTCCCAGGGAGGGTGGCCCATGTCAAGTGGTGCCCTCTGCGAGGAAGGCTCAGCTCGCATGTGGAAGGCCCTCGCCTACTTTATGGCGCTGCCAGGGGTGTCAGTGAGCATGCTCAGTGCCTTCCTGAAGTCCAAGCATGGGGAGCACGAGAGGCCAGAGTTCATCGCCTACCCCCATCTCCGTATCAGGACCAAGCTGTTTCCTTGGGGAGATGGTAACCATTCCTTATTCCATAACCCTCATGTGAATCCGCTTCCCACCAGCTTTGAAGATGAGTGAGGAGAAGCTGGACATCCATCCCCCAGGCAGCGGGAACTGCAGCACTGCTTTGGACCATAACCCTGCTCATGGACCAGAAAAGTGTGTGGGCCCTTAGCTTACCCCTCCTCGTATCAAATGATGAGCATTATACTGACCTCCCATTCCTTTGCTTCCGGAAGGAGGTGGCTTAAATAAATAACTTAATCTTAAAAAATATTTTCTATATTATTTTACAGAGAAAAAGAGAGAAAGAGAGAGAAAGCACCTCCAATAAAGGAACTCACAAACTCCAGAAACATGGGCCACTTTGTGCATCTGGCTTTTTTGTGGGTACTGGGGAATTGAACCCAGGCTGTCAGGATTTGCTAGTGAGCACTTTTAACAACTGAGCCATCTTTCCATCCCTCATGATATTTTTAAAAAAATATTTTTATTTATTTATTTGAAAGGAGAGTGAACATGTGTGTGTGTGTGCCAAGACCTCTTGCCACTGCAAACAAAGTCCAGATGCATGCTCCACTTTGTGCATTTGGCTTTATGTGGGTGCTGGGGAGTTGAACTTGGCCTATCAGGCTTTGCAATCAAGCACCTTTAACACCTGAACCATCATCTCTCTAGCCCTCATGATGTGTTTCAATGAAATTCAAGTGAGCAGCTTTAAAAAAACATTTTTAATATTTAAAGAGACAGACAGACACACAGAGAGAGAGAGAGAGAGAGAGAGAGAGAGAGAGAGAGAGAATATGGGCACACTAGGGCCTCTAGCCTCTACAAACTCTAGATGCATGTACCGCTTTGTGTATCTGGCTTTACGTAGGCACTGGGGAATAAAACTCTGGTTGTTGGATTTTACAGGCAAGCACTTAAAGCCATCTCTTCAGCCCTCAAGTGAGCAACTTTTAAAATCAAGCAGTAATTTTAAAAAACATTGTAACAGTGTAATCCAAAGATAACTAAGTTTATACATGCTGAGGAATGATGTTAGGAAAATATTAAATGTCTTTGTTTTCTAATTAAGCTAACAGGTTTCTGTGAGAGCAAAACCTGTGTATGGTAATTCATAAATGCCATAGTTGTGAATCTAAACCAAGGGTTTCAGGCATTTTGTTTGGTGTTATATGACACGACAGCAGAGTGTGTGTTCAGAACCAAGGCTGTAGTGAAGTACCATGCAACACAGACAAGTGCTGTCCAACACTTTGGATTCATTGTGTATTAAAGTTGGAATTAAGTTTTGGTCATTGTATGTTCAAAAGCGCTCCACCCCTCTCTGCCAGCCACCCTGAGCTCTGGTGCTCCATGAGGGCACACTGCCTGCACTAGCAGAAGCTCAGGAAGAAGAGAGGATGAAGAAATGGCTGTGATACCTGTGGAAAAGAGGCCGAGCCCCTCTTTGTGGTGGGCCTGCTGGTCCTCTAGTGGTACCAGCCTCCACTGTCTGCACAGCTGTGCTTCCCCTACCAGGAGGAAGGACTGCAACAACGCTAGATGGTGGCAGAGTTCTGAAACACAGCAGTAACAACCATCTCGGTGCCAGCTTTGTGGGTCCTGGGAGGCCGAGGTGAATGACAGGAGGCAGGAACACAATGTCTTGGATGCCAGAGGAAAAAGGAGCTGAAGCAGAGCCCTTTGGTGCTGTGGTGGAAAACAATGAAAGGGCCCCAAGGTAGTTATTCCTGAACCCACCATGGTGTGTACTCTGTCCTCTAAGCAGAGTAACAGAAGCTCATTCTGCAAAGAACTTCTTTTAAATTTTTGTGTGTTAGAGGGAGGAAGAGGATGGCCTCATGATTTCTTTCTCCTTACTAAGGGAAAGGGGAGAGGATCCTTCTGACAGAATCGCCCCAGTCCCTTACCTCTTCACTTGCCACAAATGCTCAAAGTGCAACCTCAAAACCTTGCCCGGGCCTTGGATTATGAGGGTTAGTTGTAATGTAAATCACCTCAAATGGGACTTTGGGCATAAAATTAAAAAAGAAAACATTCAAATTCTTTCCATATTTTTCCCTCATTAACAAATTTGTATTTGTTTTTTGCTTGTTTATCCAGTTTTCTATGTAAACATGCCCATTAAATATAAATAATTTTAATAAAACATTTATATGTATTATGAAATGTAATTTAAATTTTTAAAGTACATTTTCTTTTCAAAGTTAATTTTCTTCTTTTGTTATTAGAAAAATATAGAATAACTGGCAAATATATAGTTTAGCCAAATCTTAAAAGGTAATTATAAATATTAAAAGGATTCCTCTGTAAGGTTTTGATACACTGTGTAATATTTAAATTTGGTTAAACATGACTAGCTCCTTGAACATGTGATCATTTATCACTCATGCAGTAGAAGCCTCTGTGCATCATTGTTATCTGTGGACACCCTGCTGTGAGCAGCTTCTATCTATCCAACTAATGTGCTATCCCGGGCCTACCTTCTTCCCATCCTTCCCCAGTTCCAGTAACAAACACTGTTATCAACTTCTATGAGACCAAATTGTTTAGATTCCCTTATGAGTGAGATTATGTGGTATTTATCATGTTCCCTCTATTAGCATTTCCCACCCATCTGCCATTGCTCCATTTTACCTTCTCCATAAATTGAATTTGCAAACGTCAGAACATTTCCCCTAAGTACTTAAGCACATGTATATCTTTAACTCTAGTATATATTTAGATACTTTTTCTTTTAAGGTCTTCAATAATAAAGTGTAGGTGTTGTAAGCCCACATTTGCCAAGTTTTACAAATGTATGTAACCCAAACTCCTTTCAAGATCTTTCATTTTTGTTGTTCTTAGTCCCCTCCTGCCTGCTTTTTTTTTGTCCTGCTGTGTTTAATCTATCTTGTTGGACTTTCAGTCTTTTCACTCTACATAATCTTTTTGAAATCTATCCATTAGTTAATTGTATAATTACAGTTATATAATTGATAGTTGGTCTGTGGTATTACATTGTCTACTCATTCTCCTGTCAGTAGACATTTGGGATAAAGGTAATATGAACATTCATGCACAAGTTTTTGTGTGTACATTTTTTTCTGGGTGTCTAGGAAAAGGGTTAACATTCTTATGCTTCTACCATTAATTTTGATCATTCTGTATCACTTAATATCTATTGGGCATGGTGCCACTCACCTGTAATCCCAGCACTCAGGAGGCAGAAGCAAGAGGATCTCCACAGACTCTAGGCCAGCCTGTTCAGTAGGGCTACTCAGTGAGATGTGTCTCACTCCTACCCCTACTCTGTCACCAAAAGAATAATTTAATTGGGAGGTAAGATGCCAGATAGAAAAAGAGGGTTCCTGATTCATGTTTGTAAACTTAAAGTAAGTTTTTCTATGTGCTTGATTTTGACCATCAGATTTCTTTGATCCTAGGTACAGATTTGGATATGGTAGGTTGATTCTGTTCTGACCCTGGGAACTTTCCAAAGTCAGTTTTGTCTTATATTTTTTCTAACAAAACAAGGTATTTTTTGTCTAAGAGGAAGTTCAGAAGAATTTCAGCAGGCAGGGAGAGTTATGGGTATAATTGCCTGAATGTAGGAACTCATAAAATCAAGCCATTGAGATGGAAACACAAGTATCATAAGCACAGCTTCCTGGCAAGTGACCCTGTGCTCTGTGGCTGTCACATCTTCAGTGTGGCCAGTAACTGTGTCAGTGAGGTGAGGTTTGCTATGCTTTTTGGAACAGCCTTGATTGACACCCTTTCCTAGGCATGGCCAGCCTGGTCTCTGCAGTGAATTCCCCTCAGTTTTTGTGTGGTTAATCCAGATGTCCCACCATGAGAATTTTGTTTTTATGGAAAGCTGGGACTCTCTCATTCCTGTGAAGTTTGTCCATTCTGGGGAAAAAGAGAATGCAGAAGATTTAGAATTTTATACTTCCTTGAAGTATTTCAGATTTGTCCAGTCTCTATAAATAATTATCCTTCATTTCCAAAAGCATAAAGTTATCGTCAGGCAAGCTTGATAGTCTTCTCATTAGTGATGAAGACATTTTGTCAGGAAAATGACAGTGTTATTGTGACTCTCCATCTCAGATGTGTGACAGCCTAACAAGAGGTTAGTGCCCTGTGCTATGTAGAAGTGATGAATAAATTGGGCACACCGTAAATTTCATTTACTGCTTCTTTGCTATTTGATATTCTCAATTCCATCAATAGCTATTTTCCAAAATCTTGTTACCTTTATATAATCCGAAAGTGGATTTAGCAAAGGTAGAAATGGCAATGGCACAACAGAGAGCGTGTTCAATTTACAGTGGCCAGAAAGAGCCTGCAAGGCCATGGAAAGGCTCTCGGTCATTTCTTGGGGAATTTACCCTTAAATCATTCCTGAGCCTGGGCAGCTGTGTGTGATTTGCCAGAACCAGCAACTCTAACTTCAGTTAATTTTTATTTCATGGCTTTGGCATTTGTTTCTGCCTCTTCTTTGTTTGTTTGTTTTCCATTTTTGAAAAAAAAGACAACACTAACTTATTCATGCATTTTCATGCCGCACACTTTCTTTGGTTGCGTTTTCACACCATTCCATGCTCCACATAGCTTCTGGCTAGCAAGGAGGACGAGGGCACAATCAAGACCGAAGAAGATGAGGAGAAGAATTCACAAAGGGATCAACATTTGGAGCAGTGTAATGAGGTAGGAACATGGCAGTTGGCTCCCTCTCCTGTGTGCCCCACTCTGTGCCCTGGGTCTAGAGTACCTGCTGTATGCCAGCAGAGAGCAGAGCCTCGTTCTCTTCTGTCTGAAGTTACAGTGTGGGTATGGAGCCAAGTCGTGAAACATATAGTTGGTTAAAAGAATGAGGTAGTTACAGAATAGTAAGACTGGTGCTGGGCCTGGAAAGATGTGTAGAGATCTAATTCAATGTTTATTTTATGTATTGGAAACTGAGGCGGGTGATTTACTCAGAACACAGCATAAGACAGAGCTAACCTGTAAATAAACCCTGTGTCTAGACTGCTCTGAACTCCTAGATCGTTTGATTGCAGACCCCTATGGAACTAGTGGCCCTTTCTCTTGACCTTGAACCCAGCTTGGTGTTTGTTCTCTGGACATTGGGAGAGTTTGACCCCCACCCTTCTACTAAACCATTATATTAAGCAGCCTCCAAGGTTTAGAGTCTTGACACTGAGATGTGCAGGGGACAGGAGGCTAGAGGTTGGGCCCTTTTGGTCTTCAAGGTGTCTGAGTTCATGGATCATGAATGGGTGATGGCAAGACAGAGATATATTTGGAGGGCAAAGCAGTTGGAAATAAGCCTGATTTTGAGTGTTGCTTCGTCACAACTGTCACTGCTTCCTCTGTGACCCTTGACCTCTAAGCCCCAGTTTCCTTATCAATGAGGATAGGAACTCCTCCGTTTAGGATGCCTAAATAGGAAGGCATGTAGTAAGTGCTCAGGAAATGGTAATAGTTACTATTTATATTCTTTTTTAAAAATATTTTATTTATTCATTTTCAAGCAGAGATAGAGATAGATAGAGATAGATAGATAGAGAGAGAGAGAGAGAGAGAGAGAGAGAGAGAGAGAGAGAAAATGCACCAGGGCCACCACCTTATGGGTCTGGCTTATGTGGGTCCTGGGGAATTGAACCTGGGGTCTTAGGCACTGGAGGCAAGTGCCTTAACCGCTGAGCCATCTCTACAGCCCTGTTTATATTCTTATAGTCTATGCATTTCTTTTTTTGGAGGTTGTTCATTTGATTGATTTAATAAGTAGATTGGTGACAAACAAAACCCTATAAATAACAGCTCATTTGTGTGAATCTTGTCTTCCATTAAAAAAAATCTTCATCATTTTTTCACTGTGGAGAGAAGGGGGCGATGGCTAATGTGCATATCACTAATGGTAATAAAGCCAAGAAGAGTTATTTATAGATGGGGAGAGGAAATTTATAGCTTTGGATAGGGGAGAGAGAATGCTAATTGTACCACCTCAGGACATGCCCAGAACAGGCTTTAACTGGATGTCTCTGTGGTAGCGATCATCTGGGACCCCCAGTGACCCATGACAGTGCATCTGTAAATAACATCTCTGTTGAAATCAGGAACTCTTCACTTCCTTTAATGAGACAAATCAAAGCTGTGTTAATTAGTGCACGCCTATAGAGTACTAAGGAGACTATGTGACAGGAAGTGTATGATAACCACCCAAAGCATTGTGGTCACAGAGGTTCTGAGCCCTTGGAAGAACTTTCAGGGAATAGAAAATGGCAGGGAAAACAGATGCCCAGAGTGAACCTGTATCGAGTCAGACACTTAACCTGACTCGTCCACCTTGTTTCCATGACCATCTTCACTTCATAGGGGGGAAACTGAGGCTGTCTTATGGTGTGCACCTCTTCCCCCTGAATGCTTATACTCACTTGCCCCATGTCTGTGTCCTTTCTCCTCCATCTAACCCCCCTTCTCCATAATCCTTCTATTTGCAGATTACAGAGGACTATGCCAAGGGGGGCTGCAAAAATGGATATTTAAAGCACACAGATTCTAATATTTTAGACTATGATGGGACCCACAAATCTGGCTGCCTTGGAGCTCAGAGGCCAGAAGGTGAACTCATGGGTCTGCTTGCCCCTTTGTTCCACGAGAAGGCCACATCATCGCTGGAATCCAGGTAGATACAGGCCCAAGCATTGCTTTGTACCTGGTTGGAGGTGAAAATTCACTCATTTTACTAAATGGATTTAGCTGGTGTTGTGCGGTATACCTGAGAGAGCTCCTGAAATGGCTTGGAAGAATCTTGCCAACCATACAATTAAGCAGTTAGGTTGTGTGCTGGTGGCTGTGAGGGGACTTCAGCAAAGCCTCATGCAGGCCTGTTACTAAGAGGCAAGAGAAAGCTTTCCTTGAGAATTATTCCTGGGAGCCCCCAAAAAGCTGTCTGGTTGTCGGCCCTACTGGAATCTCTTCTGGTTTTGGCAACAGCATAAAAATACCATTGTCATTGTACTCTGCTGTTTCATGTTGAGCTTGAACTAAATTCTCTTCTCATATCTACTGGGAGTCATTGTTAAATGAGGAAATTCTACAGGTGGTTTTCCATAAAACAAAGAAAGAGAAACATTAGCTACATTTTTATTTGTTGAATTAGTCCTTTGTGAGCCATTCCCCTCATTCATATTCCTTCTAGTCCATCTACCACAGCTGCCTGGGTTTGGAACCAGAAAGAGTTGCCCCTTTATTTCTCATTGCCTCTGTTTCTCTAACTACTTCTCAGCTTTGCTATGAGGACTAAGAAAAAGTGTTAAAGAAAACTGGCTGGTATGCTGTGCATGTTCCATTCTTGTCTGATACTGAGAGTCACCAGCACCCTGGTGTATGGCAAGAGCAGATACTCCAGTAACATTTCCTGGTGGGCTAAGCCTCATGAGACCTTTCTTCAGTTGAGAAAGGATGGAAGCCTTCTCTTGTGAGCTAGGGGAGGCTGACCCCTAGTGTGCTTCTAGCACAAGTCCTCTGGAGTGACATGCCCGAGATTGTTCTGGTTTATTATCAAAGAGATTAGGTGGCCACAGTTGGTGCTGTGAAATGGGGAATTTTCTAAACATCTAGGTCCCCAACTTTGTAAAACTCTGAGGCAGAAGATACTACCGCCTCTCTGAGAACCACATTAGAATATACTTGGGGGCTGCGAGCTGGGGACACATGGGTTGTGGTGGGAACGAGGTGGATTCTAGTGGACAGGAGCCCAACCAGTTAAGTAAGCTTGTGGGATCATCTTCAGTTTTCCAAATTTATATTCTAAATCTCCTGATTTTTAAAAAGAATTCAGAATTATGTTTGTGTGTATGTACATGCACATGCACACAGTGGCCATAATGAGTGGAACCATTTCAGGTGTCAGTCCTCCCCTTCTGCCTTGTTTTATGTGGGATCTCTAGTTGTTCACCACTGCATTCGCTAGGCTTCTGGGCCCTTCTTCTGTTTCCATCTCCCATTTTTGTCACAGGCATATTGGGGTTACAGACACCTGATACAATCTGATACAATGTCTGGCTTTTTACGTGCGTCCCAGGCATCTGAACCAAGATATACATGATTGCACAGTAAGCACTTTATCCACTAAGCTGTGTATCCCAGCCCCTAAGTTAGGTTTTAAAGAAGACCATTAATGGCCCAGTGCTGCCAGTGAGCCTGTGATGTGTGCACTCGGGTACTTGCTCCCTCCCTGCGTCCTTGTAGCTGTCTGTCCCACAGGCTTCCCAGCCAGTGCTCGTGTTAGAAAAGGCAGTCCATCTCTGCTGACTAATCTTGGATTCTGAGTACTGTTCTTCCCTGTGTACCGCTCATCTCTGCTGATAAATCATGGTTTCTGAGTGAGTACTGTTCTTCCCTGTGCACCACTGGATCTGTTGTTATTTTTTAGTTGCTGGGACAAAATATCCAGTCAAAATCAGCTTAAGGAAGGAAAGGGTTTGCTGTCAGTTTATAGTTTTGGAGGGAAGTCTATCATGGCAGGGGAGGTATAGCAGGAGCAGGAAATCAGATCACAGTACATCAACAGAGAGGATGCTCAGCTAGCTTTCCTTCTTATATAGTGTAGGAACTCAGTTTATGGGTTACTGCTGCCCAGAGTTAGGATGGGTCCTACTGCCTAATCCAGAAAATCACTCACAGACATGGCCAGGGATTTGTTTTCATGATAATTCTAAATCCTGTCAAATTGACAACCAGAGATTAACCGTCACAACCACTGACCCCATGATGGTGGGGCCATGGTTCTGAGGGCCTACCAAAGGCCCTGTTATACACTGTGGGCCAGTTCCCAGCTGGGCACTTATGTGTACAGCTTCACATGCTGTGGTCAGTTGAGGACTCAGTATTCCCCTTACTAGTTAGTGGTAGTACCATTGGAGAATTTTCTGGGGCGCGGTGATAGACAGTATTCTCAGTGGACGGGGACACAAACTAATCTTCTGTCTAGTAGTTCCTTCTAGCAGTGAGGTGTTTTCATTGCTCTGAGAAAACAACAGACTTGGGCTCCTGTCTGCCTCTGCCATTCAGATGTGTGTCATCACTCCCCATCTTGACTTCTTCAGTAAAGGATGCTGGTACCTACTTCTCCCATAGAGATCTTATGAGGATGAAATGCAATAATAGATATAAAGAATAGATCTAGGTCACTATTGAGTTTTGGAAGATATTGTTTAAATCATGCCTTTCAAGGCAAGATGTGATGGTGCAAGGCTGTACTTGAGAGGCAGAGGTTGGAGGCTTGTGAGTTTGAGACCAGCCTTGGCTATATAGTGAGACCCTGTCTCATCTCTATCTATCCCCTTGTCCAATATGTGTGTGTGTGTATGTGTGTGTGTGTGTGTGTGTGTGTGTGCGCGCGCGCGCGTGCCTTGTCAATTACTATCATCCTTTGCCAATTAACCCAGGTAAGATTGACGCCATATGCAGCAGGCACGGCAGCTAGCTAAGGAATTATGTCTCTGTATTCATTACAGAGTCAGTATCTGACTTAAGTCTAGGACTTCCCTCAGGCTTTGGGCTTTTCCACCATCTGACTATTCACCCTAAAGCCTAGCAGAGTAAGTAGGCCCAGAGTAACTGACACAGCCTAACTGTCTTCGGGGATGGACTAGGAAATGGCTTCATTAGTTGTCTAGCACTTGACCAAGCAGAGTGACATTGAAGCTGGAGGCCACCTGCCAGGGTGAATGGGCTGTGGCCCCTCCCCTGTCATGGCATTACTCTATGTGGGTTCCTAGTTTGTTCTTTACATGTTTCCAGGGTTTCTCTACCCTCTAGAGAGTATGGTTCAGGATTTCACCATCAAAAGTTTTTGGTCTTTGCTGCTCCAAGTTTTATGTGATTGGATATCTGAACAGTTATAAAAATTTAAAGGAGGAGCACTGGGTTTGGAATGTTTATTAAAGTGTTTTTTTAAGGCTAATATATTCTTGATCTTTAACTAATAGAAATAGAGAGGCTACCTCCTAGGAGGTCTGATTTTACAGTCATGAGCATAGTTGAGGACCCCAGAACATGAGGCCAGTAGGAGTTCAAAGAAGTTAATGGAGAAGGGACTGGGTATGTTCAGGCTGCAGGGGACGAAGACTTGGCAAGTGTTTAAAATAGAATATATATTTTAGAGGCACTAGACTTGTGGGGCTTCTAGACAGGACCCCAGAAACTTCCCAATACTCCTCTCTTCTTTACCTTCTAAGCCTAGGCTGCTCCTTTACCAGATCTAGCTTATGTCATTTTCTCCAGGGGAAGCTGGTGCCCTGCAGCCCCTTCCATCTGGGCTGCACTGGGCTTCCATATCCATTGTGTAAAACTGCAGTAACTTAACTCCTTTCACTACTCTGCTGCCCTTGGGATCAGAATCCCTCCCCTGGCCTGAGGAGCTCTGTGATTGGGCAGCCTCTCCTTCAGCTCTGCTTCTGCTGTTCTTGACTTACTTTCTGTGCCTGGGCCACACCACCCCTCTCAGCAGCAGTGTTTCAAGGCATGTACATGTTGGTTTCTATGAACCAACACTCCTGGTTGCCTCTACACATCCCCACCCTTCAACCTAGTTCAGTCCTGTGATGCTGCTCATGGTACGTGTGTTCACAGGATGGTTCATACTTTTCTTATCTGCACCCTGCTGGCACAGACTGAATGTTGCACAGCTTTTCTTTTTCCACCCCCACTGGCTGATGGTCCTGCTCTTCTTGTTACTGAGATCCAACCCAAGCCACTGCCTGCCTCCAAAGCTGCATTCTGACCTTCCTACTGGTGGAGTAGAAGACATATCCCTGCTGCCATCCAAGACTATCCTTTCCCTTACCGCTTCCACCCTGTCTTCTCAGCCTACCCGTCTCTTCTGAATCATTCATGTGTCCCCCCACACTCACTGAATCATTTTCATAAACAGAAAACAGCTTGATATCAGACATTTAGGAAGAGGTCCCCTTCCCTCTGATTTCATATCCATTCCAGTTATTGTCCCATTCCTGTTATCACCAAGGAAAGATTTCTCAGAATTATCTTTATTCACAGCATCCACTTTCTCTCATTGTCTACCCTATTCTAAGTGCTTTCATACCCTTTGCTGCTCTTAATAAGCCAGTAATGGTTTCCAGGTTGTGGAATCCAGTGGCCAGTGCTGCCTTTCATCAGCAGCTGACCACCCTCACTGGCCTGTTCTCCTCCCAGCTCCCCTGGCCTCTCCTGGGTCTCTGCTGGAGAGTATTAGTGTGTCCCTGAGCTGTTTACTCAGCCCGTTTCTGTTTTTCTCTGTTCTTCTAGGCCTTTAGAGTGTGCTCTGTGACTCTCAGATTTCTGTCTGTAGATCACACAACCAACTCTGTTCTGGACATCTCCACCTGGGTGTGTAATAGACATGTCAATGTTAATCTGTCCAAACTTGAGTTCTTGGTCTAATCTGCCTGCCTACGCTTTCTCATGTCTGTAAGTCATTACCATCTATCTAATGCTATAACCAAAAGTATTTCTCTCTCTTTTTAAATTTAGAACTTTAATATATGAACATACACTTACTTGATCATATTTCTGTCTATTTATCCTTCTATGTCCCCATCTCCCTTTCCTCTCACCCCTGATGATGTCCTCCATGCCAAAGTATTGATGGGCTCAGAACCCTGCTGGGCTTGTAAGGGCATGATAACCATTGTTTACCAGGAAGGTACCAGTCAGGTTGTTTTGTGAGGACAGTGCCCCAAAGTATACCTAAGCACCCTATGGCTCTTTTTCTTTTTGCTTCCTCTTCTGCAATGTTCCCTGAGCCTTGGAGGTCATGGCAGAAGTCTCCTTTCATGCTGAGCTCTCAACAGCCTCTTATTTTCTACTTTGATGAGTTTTGTGTCTCCTCAGTGTCTAGCATCATCTCTATGGGGATGGTTCTTTGGTTAGCTGTGAGAGCAGCACTCATATTCTTTCTGGCATTACCTCTGCAGCATTCCCTAAGCCCAGGTAGGTGGGTCAGACATGTCTTGTCTAGTGATAAGCCCTGGGCTTTCTTCTCTTCTTGTCATTATGATGAGTCTTTGGTATTTCTGGTATTTGTCACCATCTGTAGAAAGAAAGTCTCTAGCCGCAAAGTGAGATCGGCATGAATCAGAGGGCTTAAACATACATGTTTAGAAGGCTTTTGTGGGCATAATCTCTCCATGTAGCCAAAGGACAGTAGAAACTTCCCTCTGGGGTCTGTGACCTTTGTTGTTTTTTTTTTTTTTTTTTAATTTTTTTCAAATTTTCAGGACCTTGTTTGAATTCTTTCCCACTGAACTGGGTCTCTTATCCAATCAGGGAACAATATATTACCTCCATAATTTAGGTTTCACTATTGCATCAGTGTGTACATCTTGCCTGGCTGGCTGATTCTATAGTTTGCAGGATCCACTGCTTTTTCAGACTACAGATGACTTTGTCCCCCAGGAACTTGCATGAGCCTTCCAGCATGATGCCAGCGGCCTGGTGGGGAGCTGGTTCCATCTCAGTTCCAGTCGCATTTCTCAGTGTCCTCAGCAATAGGGTTGTGACATCTATTTCTGGGGGGCAACCAAGTGCTTTGGCAATGGCCTGCATTGTTTTGGGGAACCTTATAGGCTTATCTAACTAATGCCTCACTGTTGAGAGGTGACCCATATCCAGCACTGGAATTCACCCACAACAACCATGGTTTCAGAGTAAAGTACTTCCTCCCAAGCTCTCTCTCTCTCTTTTCACTAGCTAACAAAGTAGGTTTTCACGGTGCTTATTCATACTGTCTTTAGTTTTGTGTATCTCCTTTCCACTCTTCCTTCCCTTTCCTTTCCCCCTCTTAGGCCTTTCCACTCCCTATATTCGATCTCTCCACTTGGCCTGCCTACTGTCTCCTTCCCTAAAACCTCTGCTTCTCCTCTCTCCAAGCCTCATTCTTGCTTCTTGACTTCTAATGCAGATGCTTACTATAATATACAAACAAATCTCTTCCAAGTTAGGATCTGCATATGAGTGAGAACACGCAGTGTTTTTCTTTCTGGGTCTGAGTTACCCTACAAAAGTGTAGGTTTTTCAGTCCCTGTACCCACATCAGGGTCTCCTGAGTCCACCTCTAGGTTACACCCCATCTCCACTCTGACCTTCTTGGTCTCTTGCCTGTGTTCCTGCAATGGCACCATCTCCCTACTTAGCCTCCTGATAGCTCCCATTTCTGTCCCTTCGTAGTCCATCCACACTCGGGTCAGGTCATGTGTCTTCCATTTATAACTCCTTCCAGCGGATTGCCATTTTCCATCGAGTCCCATCAGAGCTTCTTGACCCACCTTCTTCTCTGACCTCATCACCCCCTCTTCATGCTCACTGTGGCTCAGCTGTTCTACATACATTCCGGTTGTTTTTACCAATGGTCCCTGCAGTAGCTAGAGTACTCCTTCTTGGAATACATCTCACCCAGAGGTGTATGAGCAGCAGAGTGAGTCAGCAGCTCTGTAGAGAAGCCTTATGTTGATCTAAAGGGAGTCC
>PVHP010032773.1:0-20179 GCA_004024765.1 Zapus hudsonius | reverse complement strand
CAAATCTGTAGCTCAAACTGACCTGGAACTTGTGGCAATCCCTCTGGCTCATCCTCGTAATTGCTGGGATGACACAGAGTAAGCTGCACACCCAAGTGTCTTTAAAGACACTTGTACCTCCAGTCAAGTGTTCTCTGAAGAGTTTTAACAAAGAACCTTAAAATCCAATCTTGTTCTGATTGTAGGTGAGCTGGTGGAAAACCTGTTTTCTTCCTCATCTTCTATTTTCTTTCTTTTTTGCCAGCAGAAAGAAGTAATGAAAGCAAAATGAAAAGAGCTGATTACTAAGTCTGCTATGGTGAATGGATCCTCCCACAATGACTTGGTTGGGAGCCAAGTATGAGTCTGTCCATAGGAACCCCATCCAGCTTCCCAGGGAAGAGGGCAGAGAAAGACTCTACTTGGAAAAGCAAGATGGACTTCTTAGGAAGTAATTAACCTTCAAACCAAGTGGAGTGGTTCTCAACCAAAGAGACAATAATAAACACACATCAATGCTTGTTAGACCAAGTACATCCTTGACAAGAATTTTGTTTAGAAGAAAAGGAATAGTGAAATTTTTAAGATGCACCTAAGCAATTACATTCCGGCTACACCTACACATACATGCGTCAAATTCTGGAAGGCTGTGAACCACACAGAGCAGGAAAATGTACTCAACCATCAATTTTGTAGGTCATTTTGAATGCAGGCAGCAAAATGGCTGTGTGTGTGAAAAGCCACTAGTCTATTTTGAAAAAGCCTTTCTAAGAATCCTAAAATATTAATAACATGGTCTTAATGTAGTTGAAGACAAAAGAATGTGTTAAGGGGTAGCGAAGGCTGCTGAGAATAGCACAGTGACAATTTTGTATTTTCTGCTTGTGTTTGTAAAAGACAGGAAAAAAAGATTAAAAGTAGTCAATGTATTAAAAGAACAGCAGCTTTCAATTTTCTAAATTGGTATAAAGCTCTGTTTTGCCCAAATGAATTCATGTATATTTATTCTTGGTAACATATTAATACCAGCCATGAGGAAAAAAAAAACATTAACTTGCAAATTCATTCCCTCCATAAATTCTCATAAGTACAATGAATTTGGGGGGCTTTAACAAATTGCAAGAAACATCTTCCACCATGTTTTTTTTTTTTTTTAATGAACTTGAGTTTTAATTTGGTAACTAAAAATTTCTAGCAAGATCAGAGTTGAGGAACTAGCAATTCTTCCCCTCGCTCTGGCCTGTTTCTGAACGAGCCGTAGGTCTATTACAGGTCGTTGATCTGCCTCTGTCAGGTTGTACCTTCCTTGCTCACACGTGACTTGAGATTTTGACACTTGATGAAATAAAGTGTGAAAGAATTAGCCAGGGACGGAGAGAATTTTTTGAAAGCTCTATCAATAATTTGTGCCTTGTTGACAGTCCTGACATGAATTGTTTCAAGTCGCTTTTGGAGACCATGATTCACTGAGTGACAGATGGGTCCCAGGGAGTTTCTGTCCTTGTTCAAGGGTTCTTTGTGTTTGATGTGGGACCTGACCTTCGGTACTTCTACCTGCCAAAGTCCCAGTGGCTGATTTCTATGGAAACCCTAGGGCCATCTTAAGCTTGACCAAAAAGCACCTTGTAAGTTGAACCTTATCTAATTATGCGATGCATAGGAACTTGGGAGACGCATAAATCTCAGTCACTGGAGCAACTTGTTTTCCTAAGAAGCTTCGGTCCAGTGAAAGACCAAAGCAAATAAGGGAGAGACTGATCTCCACGCACTTTTATTGTCGGTGCTCCACACGTCATAAAGTTTTGGCTCGTTAAAGGAAATTCCATAAACAACTTTAGTTAATAAGAGTGAAGTCACTGTTCCTTACAGAGCACACACTCAACTCCCTTTCCGCTTATCATTATGTGGGTATGACGAAGAAAATGCCAACGGGCTATGCGACAGCCAGGAAGCTGGGGATGCTGGGGTGTGGCCTTATCTCTGGAGAATTAAACTTGCTGGGAGTCAAGTTTGATCCCATCCTTTCAGGAAAGCCTGATGGGTGGCTCCCATGGTTAGTCTCTTACCGGTTAGGCAGGTGAAAGATGTCTAATGGGTCTTTCTCTTTTGGGTAGTATTGGCGCACTCTAGGAACGCAGCGCACAGAGGGTGTTGGGTTCGAGTCATGCTAACAGGATGTGGAGAACTCACCTTCTTTATTGAACTCTGATAATAGCATAGAATCATTTCATTCTCAGTGTCTTTACCTCTGTGACCATAGTAGTGGATAGTGCTGGTCAGGTTTTATTGCAACTTGGGACAGATTTGGAAGCCTGTCGTGAGGAGCATAAGGAAGTAAAGGGGGGGGGGTCGTAAGGCCCTATTAATTATTTTTTATTATGAGGTTTCTCAGCATTATTGAATTTTTCCACATTAGTCAATGCAGTCCTCGGTGTCAATGTGATGTTTATAAAGATGAGGTCATGGAAAGCCATGTCAGGTGCATGAAGAACTATTTGATCCATGTTTTCTGCACAGTCCTGGCAGGACGTGCATTGCAGGGAGAGGAAAACACAGGATATTTGGGATCAGCTGGGGGAGATGGCTCCCCGGTGAAAGTGCTTGCTGTGTAAGTGTGACGAGCTGCGCTCAGCTCCTCAGAACCCCCGTGAAGCGGGTGCTAGAGCAGTGGTATCTGTCATCCTGTCAACCTATGGAAAGATGCGTCATGGACGCTCAGAAGGTCTGCTATACGCAGCAGTGAAAAGGAGACCCTGCCTTAGACAAGGTGGACAGCAAAATCCTACTGATATCTATACCCGGGGATGTCTTCTGACCTCTATTGAAGCCTGCTTTCTCTCTCTCTCTCTCTCTCTCTCTCTCTCTCTCTCTCTCACACATACACACACAGTAAAAAAATTGCTGATCTTAAAATAAGCATTATTAAGGCTGGCGGGATGGCTCAGCAATTAATGGCACTGCTTACAGAGCCTGCCAGCCTAGGTTCAATTTCCCAGTACCAACATCAAATCAGGTGCAAATTTCTGCCCACATCTGTGTTCCCAACCTACCTGTGACAGTGGGGAGTAGAGCCAGGGGAATCTGAAACTCACGGGCCAAATCAGTCTGACATTCCACTTGCAGAGGCAAACGACCCTGTCTCCAAAGAACATGGAGCACAGACAGGCACTTTGAAGCTGTGGCACATTTGCCCATGCATGTACGGAACCCACAGACACACAAACAACTTTTACAAAGAAGCAACATTAATCATGTTACCTACTCTCTTGCCAAGCAGCCTTGCCTGCTTTGCCCTGAAATAAAGTGGCCTATGACTTGGTCCTTCCTTGTTGATTGCATTTGTTGGGGTTTCAGTTTGCTTTTCTCTTTAGGCATAGTTAGGAAATAATAGCTAACCAATTTGTTTGTTGTTGTTATTACATGTGGGCACATTTCCAACTGACTGGTTAAAGTCTAGAGCATGTAGATAAAAGTCCATGTTTTGGGGCAGAATGCTTGGGGTCATAGTTCGTGGCCTTATATTATGGGCTCAAAGCTGGATCCTCATTTCTAAGGTGTGTTTGGTGAGGGGTCCCCCCTGTAAGGAATAAGGGATAAACGCGATGATGTGTTAGTTGACTTTGAGAGGGATCAACAGTTTTTTAAAACGCATATTCATTTGAGAGAGAGAGAGAGAGAGAGAGAGAGAGAGAGAGAGAGAGAGAGAGAGAGAGAACATAGGCATAATACCAGGCTGGGGGATTGAATGTGGGCCAGCAGGCTTTGCAAACAAGCACCCTTAATCACTGAACAATATGGCCAGCCCTGTCACCACTTTTTTTTTTCTTTTGGGTTTTTGAGGTAGGGTCTCGCTCTAGTCCAGGCTGACCTGGAATTCACTATGTAGTCTCAGGGTGGCCTTGAAATCCTCCTACCTCTGCCTCCCGAGTGCTGGGATTAAAGGCGTGCGCCACCACGCCTAGCTATGTCACCAGTTTTAAGATAATGTCCTGTGAGGGCACCTTATCATCTAACCAGGAATGTTAGTGGCCCCTTAGAGTCATTATTTGGCATTGTTATGTATTGCAGCCAGATGATCCCTGGTGATCAGGAAAACCTATTTCCCTCATGGAGCATTTAGGAAATATCTTCCCAACTTGCCTCATTGGATCCACAGTGGTTTATACCTTTTGTTTCTCTTTCTCCTTTCCTGTAGCTTGCAAAATTGGATATTACAAGGCCCTCTCCACGGATGCCACCTGTTCCAAGTGTCCACCCCATAGTTACTCTGTGTGGGAAGGAGCCACCTCGTGCACCTGTGACCGAGGCTTTTTCCGAGCTGACAACGACGCTGCCTCCATGCCCTGTACCCGTAAGTTGCTTGCTTCTTTCCCGATTCTGTCTTGCCAACAGCTTCCGTCCCATCCAGGGAAGTGCCAGGACTCCTCCCAGGAAAACCACGCAGGAGGCAAATTAGATATCAAATCTGCACCCCTTTCCAGTCAAAGCACAGGAAAAGAAAAGATCCTTTTCACTGTTTCTGGTTGCCATCAAAACACACAGCTGTCAACAAACTACATTGTGGGCCAGGGATTGAGTATTCAGGGTTTTCTGACAGTGTAATTAGAGTGGAGATTGGAATTTATAAATGGCTTTTCCATGGCAAGGAGGGCTCAGGGATGCTTGACAGGTACAGGAGAAAAGGTAGAGGCAGGGTAAGGGAATATGGTTTCAGTGTGCAAGGAGACAGCTGAGTGTGCACTGAGGTCATGCTTGACCTGACATTACACCTCTTGCTTCTTTCTTCATAGTTTTGTATTCATAACACTTAGGCCCAGGCCCCAGCAAATGCTTATTTTATATGGGGCACTTCATAAATGGTAAGCTAATGAATGGACGAGTCTGGCAAGCTTGGTATGTAGGGGAGTAGAGAAAGCTCTTCTCACACTGTATTTGGAGTGTCGCCATTTCTTTTGTGAATACCTGGGCATCACAGACTTGGGAATGGTTATGACCTTGAGAAAGATGTGAATGAAAGGCCTTGAGCCTTTTTATATGTATTGGGCTAGAGTGTCTCACAGGTCTTCCCCAAGGACTGGGGAAGCAGCCCATTGTTTAGTAGCTGAGCTTCCTAATAGCACAAGTTAAATGTCCCCTTTCAGAAAAGCTTTACATTTAGGAAATTGGGAGATTTCTGAAATGTTTGCATCTACGTAGAGATATTCTTTGGAATGAGACCCAAGACTAGACATGAAATTCATTTGTTCTGTACACACATGATTCACATTGCTGGGTGGTAGTTCATATGATGCTCTTCATAACACAGAGAAAGCTCCCTACCACAAAAGGAGCTTTTATTGGTTTGTCTGAAGCCCATCATATGTGGTCGGTGTGGACTTTGCCCCTTACGGTTTCATGTGTGTGCTCAGAAGGTGTGGGATGTTAGTGCCCTTGGGATGAGCTTTGGAGCTGGGCCAGTGGACCAGCCTTAGGTGGGATTCTAGCGGGAAGCTTCTCTTTTCCACCTTCCTTAGTTCCTTAGTTCCTGCCATAAACTGAGCTCATTCTCTGCATGGTCATTAGTGTTTGAGCTGAAGTTTTAAAAAATATGAATGCATTTATTTGATGGAGACAGACAGACAGACAGACAGACAGAGAAAGAGTCAGGCAGAGAGTCAATGAATGGGCTCAGCAGGCCCTCCTGCCACTGAAAATGAACTCCAGGTACATGCGCCACTTTGTGCATCTGGATTTAGATGGATGGTGGGGAATTGAACCCTGGACCAGTGGGCTTTGCAAGCAAGTGCCTTTAACTGCTGAACTTTCTTTGTAGCCCCATCAAATCCTGAACTTGTCATTTTCCTAAGTATTTTTGTTCTATGTTTCCTCTAATGATTTGTTTAGAAATAAACTACCTGCTTCTGCTCTTACCCACTTTAAACTGCTGTTCTGTAGTAGTGGGAATTTAGGACACAGTAGTAAACCCAAGAGGAGATATTTGGGGTTGATATTTTGATGATTACCCTTAACCTATACCATGTAGTCAGCCCACCTACTTTGAATAGGGAGCCTTTTTGTGGCAGGGAACTTTCACTGTGTTTTGAAAGGCATCTTTTAAAAATATCTTTAATTTTGTTTATTTGCAAACAGAGAGAATGGGTATGCCAGGGCCTCTAGCCAATAAAAACAAACTCCAAATGCATGTGCCACTTTGTGTATCTGGCTTTATGTGAGCACTGGGGTCATTAGGTGTTTCAGGCAAGCATTTTATCTGCTGAGCCATTTCTCCAGCCCAGGAATAGCATCTTTGATGCCATCATGTTTTAGTCTCATGATTCTAACTAGTTCTGCAGCAATTTAGTGAGCTATGTATCAATATAATTACTGTCCCTTGCTATGTAAGAGTTTAGGGACCTCTAAATATTGCCATATACCCATGATCCTGGACCAATAATATATATGTGTCATAGTGATGTGTAGTTGAACCCTGGGAATTCTATATTAAAAAAAAATGTGTGGCCCACACATTGCAGGTGGGTTCCATCTTTTAAAAAATTATTTATTTGTAAGCAGAAAGATACAGATAGAGACAGAGAATGAGACTATGGGTGTGCAGAATATGGGATTCTGGCCTGTATAGTGAATTCCAGATGCATGCACCGCTTGGTGCATCTGGCTTTACATGGGTTTTCAGGTCCTTAACTGCTGAGCCATCTCTCCAGCCCCAGAATTTTATATTTTTTTAAGGAATAAACTGTTTGGCTTATGCTGGAGATAGTAAAGAAAACAGAATATTATGAATGGAAGAAAAATGTTTAAAAATTGATTTTGCCTTTCAGGGTTTTGTTTTGCTTTGTTTTCATCAAGGTTAATGTAAGAATAAGAGCAGCTTTCTGAGTTGTGATCAAAATGTCCAGGCAGAGAGGTTCCACCAGAGCAGTAGGTGGTCTTTTCTCCTGCTTTGGACATTCCTCCATAGTCTTCTCTATTCGAGGTCTTGTGCCTTGGACTAGTGGTCACTACATCATGCTGTCTTGTCCCCCAGGCTCTGCTGAACAGAAAACAGTGCTGATGACAACCCAACAGACACTGCAGCCAGCCAGTCTCTGCTCTACCAAGTGTGGGGCATTGAGAGTGTTTCATTTCCCACAAGCCCCGGTTCCTTATCTGAGAAGGAGACTCACTATCTGTGCCAGGTGCCGAGGGCGGGGGAGGGAGGCACTGTCGTAGGAAATTATTAAGAAAAAAATTTGCAGAGATCTGGCACGTGGTAGGGATCGAATAAGCATTTATTCTTTTCTTTTCTCCCCAACCTACTCCACAGTAGTGGCTAATACACCTCATTGTCTCTAGCAGGGATATGTGCCTGACCACATGATTAAATCACCCAGTGGCTACTTTCCACCCCAGTATCTCTGAGGCTATGATTCAAATATCAATGTTTCCAAAAACTCTCCCCATTAATTCTATGGTTCAGTTAGACTCACAACTGAGAGTTCAATATTTAAGTTACTGTTTTGACGTTAAAATATTAACTACAGGGACCAAGAAGATGGCTCAGCAGTTACAGGTGCTTGCTTGCAAAGCCTATGGAACCAGATTCAGTTCCCACACCACCTAAATTAGCCAGATGCAAAAAGTGATACAACAGTGTGGTGTTCATTTGCAGTATGTGTTCACATGCATGCATGTGTGCATGCAAAAAACATTAACTATGCAAGTCTTGTAAGCCCTCCTTTAAGAACAGGTAGCCAGGGAGGGTATGAGACTTTCCTAATAGGTTAGTTGATTAGAATCTGGATCTTAGCTCATAGCACTTCCTCTACATTTGTCCTTTCTTATTGAAGACAGTGGACATTCAATCATCATCCATCTGGGCGGTCAGTGGGTGTTTATGATTATTTAAAAGTAAAGTATTTAAATTTAAAAATTGTCTTAAATTGTCAAAAGTTGTTAAATTTAAATTATTAAATTGTTCTAATTGTCTTAAATTTTTTTTTCAAAAATTTACTCAAATGAAATGAAAAACAATTAAAAGTAAAGTATTTAAAAGTGTACATTAAATGCAACTTTCAGTTTCACACATAGCTCCCTGCGTGGTCCAGAGGCTGAGCAGCCTTGCACAGTTGCAGCAGACCTGACCTCACTAGATCACATGGCCATCCATGCCTGTCTGTAGATGTTTAATCCTGAAGCAAGTTCTTCTGGAAAGTTCCATAGAGGAGACAGTGGGAGTTTCTCAAAGAAGCTCTTGTTCCGAGATCCCGAAGACCCCTTCTCCCCACCCCCACCCAGCTTTATCAGATTCTCTTGACAAGATGTGAGGATGGAAAGGAACATAAACATCCATGGGGATCCTTTCAAACTGATTCCAGCCCCTAATCAATTCTTACCAGTTGGTTAAGCCAGGTGACAAACCCAATTCGCTTGTGCTGACAGCCATGATAATCAGGCACCTTCTTTGTTCATTAGGCTGTCTTTAACCCCAGCATTCTTATGCAGCCCTGCATTTAGCAATCGCTCACTGTGACGGCAGACTAATGAAGAAATAAAACACACTCTTCCAGACTTATTCTTCTAGCCAAAGCGAGACCCTGCTCCACTGGCTTGTAAAATCAGGTTTTTGTTCACTTGGAGAACCATTAGGCCAGGTGAATACAAGGAGCATGGGAGAATTTTGTAGGAGATGCTCAGAAGTTCACACCATCCACAGGCTGGACAATTCAATCATAAATAAGTTTAGATCCAAACCTGAACGGGTGTGGTTGAGAGGAACTGAGATGTTTAATACAGCACTATCTGAATAATTTCATGAAAATAGCCCATATACCTGTTTTGAAGAAGAATTTAGCGCTTGTCCTGTTATCTCTTTTCTTCTTCCAGTTTCTGAGAATTAATCCAGGGCCATGCATATTCTAAATCAGAGCTCTACCACTGAGCCACACACCCAATTCTTTTTCATTTTATTTAATTGTTTATTTAATTGTTTAATTACCTAGGCTGGTCTTCAACTGGTAATCCTCCGGCCTCACCCTCCCAAGTAGCTGTAATCAGCTGGGATGGCAGATGAGTGTCCACAGGTTATTCTTACAAATCTAGGCGGGAAGAAATCAAGTAGAACCATTAGGGATTAGTAAGGCAGAGGTCAGGCCTGAGCCTCTGCATTTCTGAGTGGGCAGGTGCCCTGGTGCTGGTGTGTGAACCAGCTGCCTTCCTCCAGCCAGGGCTCAGTTCAGTGTCTCCTGGAGTGACATTCTCTCCTTAATGCCTGGACCTTTCAGGCTTGTTTTGCCTAGTGCAACTCTCTAGGACGATATTTCAAGAATCCTGGACTTACTCCCCTAATGGAAAACCAGTATTTCATGTGTGTCCCTTCTGATGAAAGTCCAGCCTGGTTTGGGGTCATATAACCCAATGCTCACACTGAGAACTGTTGTAGTCTTGGGGCTTGTGGCTTGGGTTCATGTCTTTCAGTATCAGTCTCTCCCTGCACACTGTGTCAGCCAAGGATGCTTTTCTGGTTGTGTGGCCAGTAGAACAGATATCATTACTTCACACATACACACACACACACACACACACACACACACACACACACACACACACGCACACACACACACACACACGCATGCACATGTGTGCATATATACACACTATCAAGGATGAGCAAGGAACTGAGTGCATGAAATATATATATATATACATATATACATATATATGCAAGAATTTTGATATGACATTTTTGTTTTGTTTTGTCTGAGACAGTGTCTCATATAGCTCAGGTTTCCTCAAACTTGCTTTGTAGCCAAGGATGACCTTGAATTCCCAATCCTCTTGCTTCCACCTGCAAAGTGCTCGGCTCACAGTTACCCACCACCATAACAGTCTGGGATATAAACTTTCTATAAATACAATTCATGTCCTTAACTTTAGCTCCTGAGCCCTTCCCCCTTCCAGATCTCTGGCTTTCCCGTTCCCTTCTGGAATGCAGTCAGGCCGTCTGCAGGGTTGGGAGGGCTGAGTACCTTCTTCCTTCAGGTGCCGGTCAATGATTGCAGTTTCTCCATTAGGAAACTGAGCCTATATTATATTCAAGGTAACTTTTCAATTTCCTACTGCATTTCAAAATGTTTCCGAAAGTGCGTCATGAAGATGGTAATTGGTGATGTAGATAAAAGTTTATTATAATATATATGTTATTTCTTTCATCTTCGTGTCATTCTCAGAGAGGGTTTCTATGGTTTTTTGACTAGAAATCTGACTTTTTGCTGCTGCTGTTTGGAATTTGTTTGGAGCTTACCTGTGCTTTGTGAAATCATGACATTCATTGTCCAATTTGAAAGGCCTTTCCAGATCTCTCTCTGCGTATCTGGCCTTGAATAATTCACTGTCATGCCAAACAAACAAAGATTGATTGATTGATACTTAGTGTCCTAAAATATCCCCAAATTGCAGCTTTTAAGACAATTTGTACTGGAAGAGCTTAGAACTAATGAAGGCAAATTTACCAAGATCTATGACGAAAGGTCCTGATTTGAGAAAGCTTTCTGCAGGTTGAGTTTATCAAGAAATTGAAGCAGCCAAGCTCCAAACAGCAAACATCACTTACTTTGTCTTTACAATCGCCTTTTCTAATTGAATTTAGTCCGCTGCTGTATTTCCTCTAGAAAGTGTATTGTTTTAAAATTACCATTTCAGTTCTATTACTCAAGCCCTAGATTCTGATGCTTTCTGACAGTTATCAACGTAATGAACCATAATGAAATGATGGGCAATCTTCAGTGGAAACCCGACGTTGGTCCCACAGGTGCTGTGTGGCTGTGTTGTTAAAATTTGAATGCAAATTAAAATAACATCGTCCTTACTTGCTTCCAAGGTCAGGAAAAAGAGTCTCTCTCTCTCTCTTTCTCTTTTTCTTTTCTTTCTGTTTTTTTAAGTGCTTTAATTTGGGGAATCTGACATCCATTTTCAAACAAGCTCTTGAAGGTGCCCCTGACATTCCCAAAGATTTACATGCTTAGCAGTCTGGCTCAGGGATTTGGGGAGGGATGTCTAGAGCGAGGCTTTGATGTATAAACCATAGGATAAAAGACAGCCTACAGTTTTGAGTAAACTGTATATTTTTTCCCTATCTGAAAGTATACTTCTTTCTTCTTTAGAATTGGAAGTAGCTAATCTTGTAATGATGGGGGAGGGTACACTGTAAGGAGCAGGTGGACAAGTTAGTAAAAGGTTAAGAAGAAAAGTCCCCAACTGTTCTTAGTCTCTCCCCATTTTATCACCCATGCAATCGATCCTTTGTGCGACTCTGTGTACTTTGAAAACTCTGACAGGCCAAGATTTCTGGGAGAGTTTCTTTCTTCATGCCATATATTTGAATTATATGCATACATTTGCAGTGACACAGGGTAGCTTTCTACCCCATGCCATTTGCCAGGAAGGCATCCCTAATGCCCCATGACATGGTGGTTGAGTTCCAGTTGAGAACATATGGTTGCACCTTATTCATTTGATAAGGTGGTTAATGTGACTGTCCCCGGACGGTAAACAGGGATCGGAGCAACGAGAGACATTTGGATGGTTCCCATTCCATTTCTAGGCACTTGCTCGTAGAAGCTAGTGAGTCAACCACATCCTTGTTTCGTTCTTAGCAACCGCCATTTGATATTTTTAGTGATGAGTAGGAGAAAGTATTTCTAGGGAAGCTAGTGTGGGATTCTTCCCTGAAGCCAATGGAAAGGATACAGGTGAAGGGCTGGAGAGATGGCTCAGCAGTTAAGTCTCTTGCCTATAAAGCAGAAGGACTTGAGTTTGATTCCCCATTAGCTATGTAAAGCCAGATGTACAGTGTATAAGGTGGCACCTGTATCTGGAGTATGTTTGCAGTGACTAGAGGCCCTGATGTATACATGCTCTCTCTCTCTCTCTCTCTCTCTCTCTCTCTCTCTCTCTCTCTCTCTCTCCTTTTCTCTCAAATAAACAGATTTTTTTTAAAAGGACACAAATAGAAAGTCACCCACTAGATATGTTGGATGGTAGGTACTCATGGGCTCTAGGCTGATCACGTGCTATTTGTTTATTTGCAAAATTTAAAAAAAAGTGATGATTTCATAAAGATCTCATTGAATTTTTAACTGTCATCTCCATTTTTCAACAATATATATGTATATATATAAAATGTGTCTGGTTCATATTCATCCCTTTACACTCTTATTCCCTCTCACTAAATCCCTTCTTCTTCCCAACTATTCTTTTTTTCTACTTTCAAGTCTTTTTTTTTTTTTTTTTGTAGCCCACTGAGCTGATTAGAGTAGCTTACATGAGCATGGGTGGGGTGTTATTTACTGAAGCAGCTCACCAGTGGTTACACCACTGAAGAAAGTGATACCCCCTTCCCCTAGGAACTATGAACAGCCTCTCATTTCTCCTGGAGGGCTTGGAGTCCATGAGTACTTCCCTTGAATTCTTTTAAAAGTAGTTCATTTTAGCATCGCTCTTTCTTCTCCAATGTACTTTGTATTGTATTGTATTATTGGAAATAAACAGTGGAGTGTGGATTCAGTGAGAGGGCGCATATGTTTGCTGAACATCTATGCAAGCTCAAGCAAAAGACGAGAATAATCTGCCATTTAGCAGGGTTAGCACAATTCTTCTACCCCCATGAATAATTAAGAGTGGCTTGTCATCAAGCAAGCCCCGTCGTCATTTCTGGATGGCATTTTTGACACTGCTCACTGAAGACATACAGTGGTTATGCACAGCATGCTTCTTTGAAACAGGGTCAATTATACATTTTTCTCAGCTCCCCTGGGGTGAGAACTGAGAATCTTCCTTTCCATCAGCATTTTGATTTTTCCTTAGCACTTACTCTGTCTTCCCCACCTGCTAGCGAGGGCCCAGCCAGGGAAAGAGTCCCACTGTGGATATGGAACTGCTTCTTCTCCCCCCCTGTGATCTCTCACCTGGGAAAGAATCTTTATCAGAGAATCCTAACTACACGGTTGTATGGAAGGTCGGATCCAGACAGAAAGGGCAGCTCAGCGAAGACGAAAGCTCATCCCCGAAGCGACATGAGCTAGCTGTCTTCATGGAGGGCAGCAAACTGGGAGAAATTTAACTCTGGGCTGAACTGAGTGAGTGGGAAAATTGGCACTGTGTTCCTGTGTGTGTACATATATATATATATATATATATATATATATATATATATTTCAGCTCTCACCATTTTTACATCATTTCTACCTCTATGAGGAGAGGAGGAGAACTTTAGAGTCAGTCTCATATAATAGTATTTATTTATTTTCAAGCAGAGAGAGAGAGAAAGAGAGAAGAGAGGATGAGAGAGAGAGAGAGAGAGAGAGAGAGAGAGAGAGAGAGAATGGGCACAATGAACTCCAAATGCATGTGCCAAGTTTTGTATCTGATATTGCATAGGTACTGGGGTATTGAACCCACATCATTAGGCTTTACAGGCAAGTGCCTTAACCACAGAGCTATTTCTCCAGCCCTCAGATAATAGTTTTGAACTAATTGGCTATATTAATGCAGTGAGTTGCTTAGCTTTTCTTATATTAGTATTTTGATCAGATTGCTATGGGAAGCAAATGCTTTTCTGCCTCGTTTTCTTTATGGGGATTAAAGTGAAGGTACACAATACACAGTGCTATGTGAAAACCATACGTCCATGTATGGGTTAGTAAATTCCTCAATGAAGTGCCCAGTCCTCATTTCTTGGTCTTGCTTAGCGTACCCACCCTGTGTGAACTATGAATTTATAAAGTACTTGAGCCATAATCTAGTCACTTCATATCATAAACAAATGAAAACTCTTTAATCAGCCAAGGAAAGAAAGGACAAAAGATTCCTAGAGAGGAGAATGGAAAAATGAAGAGAACAGAGGAAAAGTCATCGGCAAAATCTCTATTAGGAATTTTTCATGAATGCGTCCGAAGGGTTCAGCTTTTTAAATAATGAACAGCTCTGCTTTGATGTCACTCATTGCTAAGACAGAGAAACTGCTGTGATAAAAGGTGATGCACTGTTCATATATCTCCGAAGAGGTGTTTCTGAAGAGCAGTCTTTATGTAAACCAAGCCGGCAGCTAGGGTCTGGAGAAAGCAATTAGTGCCTGCAACATATACAGAGTCCAAACTCACACACCCCAACTGTTTACTCTGCCTTCCACCGTGTCTTTCAGCTGGAGAGAGATTAACAACAAAAGCTTATCTAAAGGGTTGAAGGGCTTTGCAGCTAAGACACTGAAGCGTTCTTGACAGTCCAAAAGGTACATTACTTAATGCACAGCCATATGAAAGGGAACGCAAGCCCCAAGGTGCCTCTTCCTCAGAAGCTAATGTCTTGTACCCGTTGCCTTGGCATTTTGGTGGGTGACAGTTGTGCTTAAAGAAATTGATCATTTAAGACTTACGTTGCTGCCTGTGCTCTGGGGGGATGTTCTTGCCACTTCCAGAATTAATTTCATGGCTCAGGCATTGAATTTTAAAATGGTGATTAAAAATCAGTTAAGTATTAAAAGTCTGTAATGACTCTGGAAGCCAGTTTGTCAGAAGAACTGGGCTACTTTGGTTTTTCTGTCAACTATCTCTGCCTTGGTTGCAAACTGAAATTTGTTTTACTTTTTGACATTTTAGCATGAGAAGGCCTTTTTCTGTTGTTGGAGGTTTTTGTTTCTTTCTTAGTTTTTATGACACAAGCAGTGTTGTGTTCAGAATAAGCTGGGCTGGACTAAGAAACGACTGATAGACTAATTCAGCCAGTAGATTCTCTTTTGTTAGTTGATTCTCTCTCTCTCTCTCTCTCTCTCTCTCTCTCTCTCTCTCTCTCTCTCTCTCTGTGTGTGTGTGTGTGTGTGTGTGTGTGTGTGTGTGTGTGTGTGTGTGTGTGTGCATGTCCTTGTTTGGGGACACACACATGTGCATGTATACATATATGCACAATACATCTGAGGCCAGAGGTTGATGTCAACCATCCTGCTAAGGTATTTGAGTCACATGTTAAAATTTTGCTAACAACATGAGCTTTAAGCATATGTTTTTGCTTTAGTTTTGAGTCTGTTAGCAAGTTAATTGCAGTTGTCACAAGAAATAGATTTTTCAGTTCAGCTGATACTCACTCAGTAGATCCGTAGATTAAACCCTTTTCAGCTGAGCTCACTTCTATCATAACTAACATCCCAGTCATTATGGCTAAAGTTGCAGTTGTTTTAAGAATGAAAAACCATTTCCCAAGTTTAGGTGGAGTGTACCAGGCCCTGTCCTGCCCTCGGCTTTCCATGGAGCAGGTTGTCCCACGCTTGGGACTCACACTGGACACATCTATGACTGTGCTCACCCTACCTCTTGTTTTTTACGCCATACAAAGGCTCTTACACACTTCATGTGTTTTCTGTAGGCGCTGGGTTGTCCTAAAGGAACTTGTAAAAATCCTCATAGTAGTCTTTAAGTATGGTTTCTAAAGTTCTCAGAAAATCAACTTTGGTCTAAGCCATAATGAAAAGAATCGAGTTGAATGGAATTTATTTCTTTTCCTCTGGTTCCTTACCATTTTGAAATGTCACAGGCACGGAATTCCTTTAGATCATTTAAACTTCTTTTCCAAAATCTTGCCTTTCCTCGGAGGAGAGCACGTGTTTGGTTAAGGAGGATTAAGATCCCTCTGTGATAACATGATATTTTATGATATGACATGATATGATAGTTCTTTTTATCGGCTATAATTTGGCTACAGTTTCTTTGAGGCTTCTAACTGTCAAACTCTTGTCAACTGAATGCAAGGTGACGTGCCACAGGAAAGTAATAATTACCCTTTGTAACACCTTTCTCCAGGCCCTGCTGTGTGATGCAGGAAGTATTTCACACCACTGAAGACAAAGATGTTCATTTAACTTATCCTCCCTGGCAAGACGAGCAATGCCCATCTCTGTCTGAGCAATGGGAAATGTAAGCAGGAGGCCATCAGAGTTCATTGATTTCATAACCTGGATTTTAGCTGAGCCCCCCATGTAGGCTAGGCTGTGCATAAAGTCTCCAGGATCATATTCAAAATTATGAGGGTGCCCATATTAGTTACTATTCTCCTTGCTGTGACAGAGCATCTGACAGACACCAGAAAAGAAAGGAAGGTTGGCTATATCATACTCCCTGTTTGGGGAGTGGGAGTGGCTCTGGGCTGTTCCAGCAGAAGCATGAAGCCATCTGGTTATGTCATAGCAACCAGTTAGCAGGTGCTTGAGCCAGACTAGGTCCAGGCTAGAACTCACAACCATGTCCTCCAGTGAGGGCTCACCTCCAAGAGGTTCTGAAAACTCTCTCAGTGGCCCCACCAGCTTAGGACAAGTGTTTGGCAGGTGAACCACCACCACAGCGTCAGAGAGTGTCTTCCTTGGAAGACAGGACATAGCCCTCATTGAATTCTCTTCAGCAATGGTTAGAAAGTCACAGTCAATTTCAACGGCTGCCAGCTTTTGCAAACAATGTTTTCCAAACTCAGTCATGGCCGGTTGTGGAGGAATGGTCTGTGGCTGCTCAGAGTAGATATGCCAAGAGCATATGGCCCATAAAGCCTAAAATATTTACTATTTGGCCATGTAGTAAAATTTCTTTGCAGAAAAAGAACATCCCTTCTGCAATTCATAAATTAAAGCTTGCTGCATTTGACTTTTGTTTCTGGTGGTATAGCTTTGATCGGTGCCACTAAATTATATTAAAACCATGAAGGGCATGTTTCACATGCCCGCTTTAACACACAGTCCCATTTTAGGCTCCTGCAGACAGGAGAGCATGGAGCTTGTGTGGGAGCATCATGGGAGATTTACAAATGCCATGCAAAATATAAGGGCAGAACATCTTTTCCTGAATATACATATTGGCATTTGATTAATTTATATATAACATGTTTTAATCTGGTAATAACAATAAAATTAAAGGTGGGGGGACTATTATTCCACTAAAGGAAAATGCCAGGTTTCCTTTGGAAATGTTAGACCTTGGGAGAGTTCTCACTGGCTTCAGCATTGCCTAAACTATCACCTGAAATCAAAACGAAGAAAGAAATATTGGAATAGTCAACTGAAGCTGTCTGTACAAAGCTTTAAAAGATGGAAGTTATACCTTGAGTTCCCAGAGGCAGTGCTGGCTGTATGGTTAATCAAGGACACGGGCACGTCTGAGCAGGTGCTTGCCCACACCCCCAGTGCACTTGGAGTTAGACACCTTTAGCCTCTTCTGTTTCCCCTAAATCCTTCCTCATTTCTTCCAGTCAGCCAGGAAACCACCACAAATGCATTAATGTGAAGTGTTTTCCCCCTTTCTTGGCAGGTTACAAACACTAGACATTAAATAAATACTGGTTAAATAAAGCAATTACTGCACAATCCATCCAAGCAGAATAACTATTGGTAATTCTCACACAGCTTCCCCTAATTCTCCCATTGTTTTAAACTATGGCAAAGAACTTGAATTAAACATGTTAAACCGAGATAACCCTTATAGGTTTGGTGCTAATGAACCTCATGTCAAAAGCCAAAGAGTGGCACCTTAACTCAGGGAAGCCTGCCTTTATCACATTCATCCACATGTTACATAGTACTCTAGGTAGGTAGACAGGCAGGTGGATAGGTAGGTGGACAGATAGGTAGAAAGGTAGGTAGATAGGTAGGTGGGCAGGTAGATAGATAGTTAGGTGGACAGGTAGGTAGACAGGTAGGAGGACAAGTAGGTAGACAGGTAGGTGTACAGGTAGGTAGGTAGGTAGGTAGTTGGACAGGCAGGTAGACAGGTAGGTGGACAGGTAGGTAGACAGGTAGGTAGATAGGTAGGTGGACAGGCGGGTAGATAGGTAGGTGGACAGGTAGGTAAATAGGTAGGTGGACAGGCAGGTAGACAGGTAGGTAGACAGGTAGGTAGACAGGTAAGTAGATAGGTGATACTCAAATACTATCCATTGTATGTCCATCCATCCACTCACCCACCATCTATTGAACTTTCTCTGTAATAGACAACAGAAAGTGATGGAGAATACTGGAGAATACTGAGGTCTGTTCTCTTGAGGCGTGCTTAGACACAGGTGATACTAACAGCTGTGCAATGAGTGTCTGGCTAGTAAGAAACTGTCGTGTGTCATAAATGAAACAGGCCATAGGGAGAAGGAGTTGGTTGGGGCTGGGGAAATGACACAGTGGTTACAGGTGCCTGCTTAAAAATAAAGAAATAAAACAGGGAGCAGGACCATGAGCCTGCCTTATACTCAGGCTGGCTGAATGTACAGCATGAATCCTTGAGAAGCATGAAACCTTGCCCTTCACAATGAACTCGGCCTACCTGTTGTCAGTGTGTGCCCAGTAAGTACAGAAGAGACAGAGACTGGAAAACTTGAACACAGAATACACTTATCTTTCTCTGTTACAAACCTCACATAGTCTTCCCTTGGTAGTCTATGGAATTGGCTCTCGGACCTTCAAGGTACCAAAAGGCAATGATTCTATTTCCCCTAATCTAAATGATATAGCCTATACCCCCCCCTTACATCCTTTGAATAACCTTTGGGGCATTTACACCTAGTGCAATATAAATGCTGTGCAAGTAGTTATATCATGTTACTTAGGGAATAATGATTTTAAAAAGGGGAGAAAAGGTTGTACATATTCAGTGCAGTTGTAATATTTTCCCCGAGTCTTTTGAATCAGTTGGTTGGCTGCATGCACATGGACCATGCAGATAAAGAGGGGCTCAATGTATTTGTAATTTGAGACTTATAGCAGGTGGGCATATTTCTAATGAGAAAGGCACTCACTGTGTCAGACTTAATTGCTTCTAAATATCCAGATAAAATACTTACATAAGCCCAGGAATTAAGATTCTTGTTCTAGCTATCTAGCATGCATTGAATGAGAGCTCCTGTTCTCAGGACACCAGCTTTCTTTGTGTGTCACCTCAGGAACTCCGTGAGGATGTTAAGTATAACTGCAGGTTCCCATTGGCTTTGACTCTCTTCAAGTCCATTTTTTTCCCTCATTGTCTTGAGAAGAAAATGTTTTATTTTTTCTGAGGAAGCCATGGCCCTTCGTTAGAAATTAGAAACACATTTGTTACACATTCATTGTCTTTTTATTGTCAAGAGTTACAGAAGAGAAACCACAAGCTCACAGACATGACACACAGCCACCACTGGTTTTTCTAGGACAGAGCTCATGCGTCCCAGGTGGTCGTGGGCTAGACTTCTATAGTTCATTTCCTTGCTATTTTGCATGACTGTCGTGGTCCAATTTTATAGATGCTACCACTGTGTTTCTCATTCAACCATCATGTTCGGTGAGAAGGAAGCAGAAAGCCGAGGCTGCAACATTGAACTTGAACTTGGCCTGGTGTCCATCTTCCCTTGAGTATTTCTGAAACCTCAGGTCTTCATGAAGAATCCCTCTGGAAGGGAAGGCTGTCCCGGGCCAGAGCTGTTTCCACATGGGTCCTCATTCAGAGATGCAGCCCCATTGCATCTCTGTTTGCTTCCCACGTAGCAGTCAGAGGTACATCCCTCCGTCTTGTGATCATTTATTTTTCTGCTCCATTTCTTCTCTGTTTAGACACCGCCATGCCCCCTCCTACATACTAATTACTGACTTTTTTTTTTGCTTCTGTGGCATTTGATTCATTATGTCACTTTTTCCCATGTGAAAGTAGACCAGGAACCTTGGCAAGGAGGTTAATGGATTTCAAAGTCACTCCTATTTAGCCCTGGAAGTCACAGCAAAATAAGAGTGGGTGGGTGACCCATTTTATAAACCCAACCATGGCCAGCTTCAGTGTTGCAGACCTTGCACAAAGTTGCACACCCTAGCTGCAGGCAGCGTTCCCGGTGGAACAGAAATAACTCTGGACTAGGGGATGATAGTTTGGATTTGAGTCACTCTTGCAAACTATGGTGACGGAACTTTCACTGTGATCTGATTGACTGTCCACGTCTTATTTCCCCTCATCTTTAGATGAGGGAATTTAACTTCCTCTTAAGATTTTTTTTTAAATTTAATATTTATTGTCCATAATGAGTTACATTATTTAGTGGGCAAACCATGCGTTGTTATCCCGACTTCCCCAATTCCCCCCCTCCCCATCCCTGATCAGTTGTATATCCTCCTTCGTGGGCTGTCTGTATTAGTCCTTGTGGCAAGGGATCCTGTATATCTTAGTACTCATCCCGGTCTTCCTGG
>PVHP010032772.1:0-20120 GCA_004024765.1 Zapus hudsonius | reverse complement strand
GCAGAAAAGGGGAAATGTGGCCTGAAAGCAGGTGGGAGCCAGGCTAACCCACCCCAGTAGGAGCTTGGCACCCCACACTCTGCTCTAGTGCAGACATCCTCATAGTTCACTAACTTTCCCATTCAGCAAAGATCTGTTGATCTCCTTTGACATGTAAGGAGCTGGGGACACCAGGGAATGAAACAGCCATGGTCTGAAGCTTTCACTACCCTAAGTCTCCCTGCATTGCTAGCTTGGTTTTAATACTGTTTAGCTGGTGTTGCAAGGGGTTTATCCAGGAGACAGAGAAGGCCCAGATAATTCTACCCTGGATAACCTGTGGATACTGGGTAACAAAGCAGTGGTGTGTGCTAAACGATGAAGCAAGGGGCTGTTAGAAGTTAAGGTGCTTGCTTGCAAAGCCTGATGGCCTGAGTTTGATTCTCCAGTACCATGTAAAGCCAGATGCACGAAGTGGCTCATGCATCTGGAGTCTGTTTCCAGTGACAACAGGCCCTAGCGTACCCATTCATTCAAATTCTGTCTCTCTTCTTCCCCCTCCTTTCTGAATATATATAATAAATAAATATCTTAAAAAACGAAGCAAGACAATCCGACTTATATGGATCACAGGCTCAACAGTGTATGGGTTAAAAAGATTCTTTTAGGATGTCAGAAGTCCATGTACTGTGAATGACCAAATACGTGTACTTAATTAAACGTGTAATAAAACTTAAGGGAAAAGAGGGCCCAGGGCGTGCAGGGGAAATGAGCAATTATTTCTCTGGCATGGAAAGGCTGTTGTATTTCATGTGTGATTTGACGATGCTTTGGTGAAGTAATTTCAGCTTTAAATGGCACATTTCCTTTTTTTTTTTATTAGGCTTCCCAAAGGGTTATTTCACTACAGGTAGTTTCTGACATAGAGTACTATTTCAGCTGTTTTACGCAAACCTGGGAACATGCAGAGGCCCTCGTGAACACCTGATGGATATCATCACTGTCACCACCATCAGCAGTTTGTGGGGTTGGAGTCTTGGGGTGCATCCATGAATCTGTGATGGATGTTTATGACTGCTGGAATGTGTCTTCGATCATGTTCGTGGGTGACACCATGTTAAGACGTGACTTTGTTTTTTAAGATGGGCATGGATGGCATTATTTATTATTGTTCCAGTAATGATTTTTTTATCTTGGAGCTTTTGTTGTGCTGTTTTAAGAAATAATAATTTGAGTGTGTTTTTTTTTTTAAAAAAAAGCCTAACTTTTTCTCTAAGTTTTGGAGCAAAACAGCATCTGGGAACATATGGTCCAGCTTCCTGAAAAATAAACTTTCTTTCCTTATTTTGTTAGGGTGCATTCTTTATTCCTAGTGAAAACAAGTCCAGACTAATTAATGGACATCCCCTCCCCCATTGTGGCTTATCTCCATGAGACCACCATCTCACTGGTGTACCTCATGTGTGGAATGAATGTCATTATAGCTTCAAGGGCAGAGCCAGAGCAGGGAAATGTCATCCACCGGAACATCTTCTGATCAAGACCCACCAATGCTGACCTCAGAACTACATAAACCCTTTTCCAAACTATCTGTATCTGTTTTGGATCTATGTATCTAAAATTAATTATTCATGAGTGAAATCAAAGACTTTTACAAGCATTAGAGCTCTTCAGATTTGAAACCATTTTTTTTTTTTTGAGGTAGAGTCTTGCTCTAGCCCAGGCGTACCTGGAATTCATTATGTAGTCTCAAGGAGGCCTCGAACTCACAACAATCCTCCTATCTCTGCTTCCCAAGTTATTGCCTGGTCTGAGGAGATGGAGATTTAGCTCAGTGGTAGAGTACTTGTTGGGCAAGCACAGGGCCCTGGGGTTTTGTTCCCAGTACAAAGAGAGAGGAGGAAGAGAGAAAGGTAGGGAGGAAGGAAAGGAGGGAGAAAGGGGAGGGAATGAGGAGGATAGAAATAAAGAAAGAGGGGGAGGAAGGAAAGCAAAAAAAAAAGAAGAGAAGGAAGAGATGAGAAATAAAGAACAAGGCACGGATGTGCAAGCATGCCTGTAAAGCCTAGCATTCAGAAGGCTGAGGCAGAAGGACAGCCATGAATGGTTCAAGGCCAGCCAGGAATACATAATGTGGTTATTTGAATTAGGTGTCCCTCTATAAACTCGTGTTTTGAACATGTGATTGCCAGCTGAAAGCAATTTGGGAGGTGGAGCCTTGCTGGAGGAGGTGTGCTATTGGGGGTGGGCTCCGGGGTGTATAACCTCCTTTGCATCTGCTGTGGCAGAGATGAGGTCTAGCCCTCACTTCCACTCCACACAGCCATGGCAGTTTGTCTCTTGCCTTCAGGTATATATGCCAGAACATTCCAGAGGGTTGAATGTGGGCACACAAGCAGCAAGTATAGAAAACGAGGCCTGAGTGCTTAAGTAGCCATGATATGCATTGCTGCTTTTGGGAGAGGGTAGAAAGCAGTCACCACAAGTCCCTGACACTGAACTATCCAGAGTGACCACTCATTGAAGGGTTAAGTCCTCTGCCATTCAAAGGGGGGAGGGGTTCAACTTTCTCACTGTAGTGTCAGCACTCAGAAAAATGCTAATCCTCCTGAAAGGACTTTTGCATATTTGGTTCCTAAGGATGTGAAGAAACAAGGGTCATTAGAGATCCTGAAGTAGGAAAGAAGTGTGAGCTTCATCAACTGGGATGAGGTCATGATAGAAGCACTTAGCCACTCAGTGGAGCCTCAGTGACATGGAAGTGGCAGCTCATATGGGAGCCACTTTAACAACTTTGTGGTTTGCTATATGGACAGCTGAACACACTGTTTTAAAGAGAATTGCTTATGAGCTGAACATGATAACACACATCTGCAATCCCAGCACTCAGGAGGAGAAGCAGGGAGATGGCTGTAAGTCTGAGGCCAGCCTGGGCAACAGTTCGAGACTTCCTCAAAAAGAAAGAGCCAGAGCTGAAGTGGCTGAATGATGGCTTAGTGGTTAAAGGCACTTACTTGCAAAACCTGATGGGCTGGGTTTGATTCCTGAGTACCCACGTAAAGTCAGATGCCCAAAGTGGCACATGTGTCTGGAGTCTGTATGCAGTGGCAGGAGGCCCTGGTGCACCCATACTCACTCACTCACTCACTCACTCACTCTCTCTCTCTCTCTGCCTCTTTATCTCTCTCTATCTCTCTTAAATAAATCAATAAAGTATTTTTTTTTTTAAAAAAAAAAGAAAGATCTGGGTGTGGTGGCACATACCTTTAATCCCAGCACTTGGGAGGCAGAGATAAGAGTTTGAGGCCAGCTCGGTACTACAGCATGAGTGCCAGGTCAGCCTGGGCTAGAGTGAGACCCTACCTTAAGGAGAAGGAAGGAAGGAAGAAAGGAAGAAAGGAAGGGAGGGAGGGAGGGAGGGCGGGTGGGTGGGCAGGAAGGCAGGCAGGCAAGCAACATAATTATGATGAGGACATTTCCATTATTCCCAAGAAATCCCTTTGTTGTGTTTTCACAAAGCCCTCAAGCTTTGAAGACAAAACAACAAAATCTGGGCTGGGGAGATGGCTCAGCAAGCAAGAACGCTCGCCACATAAGCACGAGGGCCTGAGTTCAGTTCCTCAGCATCCACGTAAACAGCTGGGCATGGCAACGCACACCACAGAGGCCAGAGAATCATCGTGGCTCACACGATGGCATCTTGGGGCTGACAAAGAGCCTTGGTACAGGGAAAATATGCAGATGAGGGACAAAGGACAGATATCCAACTTCCTTCTCTGGCCTCCACATGAGCACCCAGGGGTAAGAGGATTGCTAATTCCAAGTCAACCTGGACTACTACACAATAATGCCCACCCAGACTGGAGTGAGACTGTCTGAAAAAATAAACTACAGGGCTGGGTTATAGCTCACTGGTGGAGCAAGTTCAAGACTCTAGAAACAAAGCCTTGCACCCCCAACGAGAAAGCATGAACTCCAGGTGACTATCACAGATAGAATTCTGATGCCCAGAGGGAGAATCAAGGTGAGCCATACACAGCTACCCCCAGCTTCACCACAGACATATCAGTAGAACATGTTAACATCACACAACTTGCCTAACCAAGTACTTGTGTGTGTGTGTGTGTGTGTGTGTGTGTGTGTGTGTGTGTGAGAGAGAGAGAGAGAGAGAGAGAGAGAGAGAGAGAGAGAGAGATTTGGGTGTCTCCTTCCTTTTCAGTGACTTCTTACTATGCAGCCTTCTGAAAACACAGCTTTGATTAAAAGTGCATCCAAATGGGAATTTCCATAGGAAAAAAAATAATAAATGGAGTGGAATAGTGTTAAAATTGTATCTCCATTAGCTAGCCAAAATGGAGAGCCGAGGAAATGATTCAATGTGGGCAAAAGTAAGAGAAAAATGATCCTTTCCGATCTAAAACGTCTACACTGTGTCTGGGGCCAGGTTTGTCAGGTCGTGAGGCAGCCTCCGAAGCTCCCACAGCCAAGTGAACATGGCCCCGGGCCTGAGTATGTGTTCTCACGTACCCATGTGATTAGGAAAGGGGTTGGAAGAGATTTTCTTTGGCTGCTTTAATACTGGAACAACTCCAACATCCAATCCAGGACATCTTCCTTTTTTTCTCACATGTATTCCTGGTTTATTTTATTTAATTTTAAAAGACAAAATGAAGCATGAAATAGAAACCCTGATGCCTTTATCTCTGGCCCTGACCCCACTGGCATGTGAGGGTCTTCTAGGGCTGCAAGCCCGGCCACACACACTTCAATGGTGGCCTTTGATCCCTGAAATCTGTTTATTCTCTTCTGCTGAAATGATTCCTGTGGCTGTTTGTTTAGGAGCCATTGATTTTCAAAGTTTGGAAAAATGGAGCAAAACCCAAAGGGTAAAACCAAGAACACCATTCCAACTGTCAATTTACAAGACAGTAGAATGAATGGAAATGAACAGTAAAGAATTCCAAAGTGCCAATTCATAGGACTAAAGATATTATCAAGGTGGTAACAATTTATGGCAAATTAACTCCGGGCCTTTTTCACAAAGTCACACTCTTATGTTATACTAAATAAAACAAAATATTCAGTAGAAAAGATGGAGCCACTAATGAATTTCAAGTGGGACTATGGATAAATTTATATTAATTGAATGAAAAAAATTCATCTTTCCAACCAGGATGCTTACTCCATCGTGGTTGTATGGCTGGCAGTGAATATGTTGAGTCATAGGTGTGCGATGTGAATTTCTGATCACCTTCCCATCTCCTTCTTACTTCACTCTACCCTACTTGCATCCACGAGGCTCCTGGCCCTTTATCTCTGCCCTCTTCTTTGGCTGCTGTCTGCTTGCCCTGTTTTGACATCAGACATGCATCTAGGACTGGCTTGAACCCCACTATGGTTCATCTGTCTGTCTCTTTATCTGCCTCCTTACTCACTGCTGGGCTCCAGACCCTCAAGCCCAGCTTTGGCCCTCTGGCCAGTACCCCAGACACTGTGAGGGGCAATTGCTTTGCCTGTGTCTTGGTAGCAAGGTAATTTGTCCCTTGTCACAGGACAAGGGTGGCTCTGATCAGGTTCACACTGGCTCAAAGAAGCATAGAGGCACTGCAACATTCCTGACTCAGGGTTGAGGTCGAGCCTGAGCAAGATGACCATCCATACCCCATTTTTAAAGGCACTTTCTTTGATGCCGTCTCTAGGGACATGAACTCTGAAAACATGAAGGGCTGTAAAGATGTCTCAAAGTCATATGGAAAGGAGGAATAGGGGCTGCGGAGATGGCTCAGTGGGTAAAGTGCTTCCTCATGCAAGCATGAGGACCTCAGTTTGACCCCCCCCACAGCACCCACATGAAAGCTGGGCATGGTGACAAGTGCTTGTAATCCCAGTGCTAGGGAGACAGAGGCAGGAGGATCCCTAGGACACACTGTGAGCTAGTCCACTTGATTCCGTGAGCTCTGGGTTCAGCAAGGAACTCCGTCTCAAATAATAAAGTGGAGAGAGACTGAGGAGGAAACCCCATGTCAACCTCTGACCGCCACATACTTGTGGACACATGTGCGCAAGCATTTGTACCCACATGTGCCTGAACAACAAAACAACACACACACACACACACACAAAGAATATTGGTTATGGGCTGAAGAGATGGCTCAATGGTTAAGGCACTTGCCTGCAAAGCCTAACAGCTGGAGTTCGGTTCTCCAGTGTCCATGTGAAGCCAGATGCACAAAGTGGCACATGCATCTGGAGTTCGTTTGCAGTGGCTTGAGGCCCATTCTCTCTGTCTCTCTTATATCTTTCTCCACTTATGAATAAATAAATAAATAATTTACTTTAAAGAATATTGGTCAGTGTTCTCCAAAGAAAAGGGACCAACAGGATGAGTGCGTGAGTGTGTGTGTGTGTGTGTGTGTGTGTGTGTAAAGACACGAATGAGGACTGACTCATATGGTTAAGGAGTTCCAAGGTCTGCAATTGGCAAACTGAGAACCAGGAATGTTGCTAGTTTGAGTTCCTGGCTGAAAGCCAATGAACTTGGGATCTAAGAGGAGCCAATGTTCAGTTTCAGTCTAAAGATAGGAGGGAAAGCCTTTCCCTGATCAAAGACAGGCAGGCATGAGGAGTCCCTCCCACTTAGGGGGAGTGGAGGTCTATCCACATCGGGGAAAGCAGTCTGCCTTGCCAAGCCACCAGTTCAAATGTTCGTCTTATGCAGAAACACTTGAGTAAATGTCTGGGTACCCCATAACCCAGGCAAGGACGGACACCAAATCAAACACCAGAGGAGGCAAAGGACGAGATTAATGGGAGCAATGAAACTGCATTGTGTCAATCTCAGCGACAGGTCAGAAACACTTGGGGATTTCAAAATAGCTGCCTGAGCCCCTCCCCAGGACAATGGTCAGAATCTCTTGGAAATGGGGCTTGCTTAGCACTTGTGGCTTTTTAAGGGTCCCCAGGTGACTGATATGCAGTCAGAATTGCAGAACTCAGACTAAAGCGACACAATAAATGACAGGATGAACGGTGACTGATTCATGATCAGAAGGACTTCGGTTGGCACTAACCAAGGAAATCAATTTTTAATAGCTCTTGTTTAGAAAGCCAGAGGTTACATCAATGGACAGTGTGATGGGAGGAACATGGGTTTTGGATTCGCTTATTTAAGTGCGTGGCCTCCAGTTTCCTCATTAGGTACAGTGATGGTGCCCTAGACAATATTATTAAAAGGCCAGCACAGTGCCCGATTCCCCGATAAAATATCAGCAATGTCAGTCTCTTCCCTTCTAATGCAAATATTAGTAAAATCTGAAAATCAAAAATACTCATCACACATGTAAATACATCTTTGTCTTCAATCAATAAAACATCAGATATTGTACTTCCTTTAGGGTTCCTTTCAACCACTGTCTTATAACAAACAGAGAAATAGATGTCACGTTTTGAACTTGGAGAGAATGAATATAGCACTAAGCTTGAATTATTCATAGTTGTTTTAAAGTTGAAACTTTCCAAGGAATTCAAATATTGCCAAATACTAGGAATAAGAAAATATAGCAGGGAGATATAAAAGAGGGGTAGGAAGGAAAGAGATTTAAGATTAGTTCTTTAAATCAAATTTCAGTGACAGGAAATAGGTCTGAACTCATTCATGTGTATAGAGCTTTTTAGGAAATAATTTTATCACACAAAATATTTCACACTAAAATAGAGGTTGAAATGTGTTACTGAAAATCAAGGTGGTTGGGTGTGGTGGCACACACCTTTAATCCCAGCAGGAGGATCACCATGAGTTCAAGGCCAGCCTGAGACTACACAGTGAATTCCAGGTCAGCCTGGGCTAGAGCAGACCCTACCTTGAAAAACAACAAAAAAAAAAATATTTAAAAATTGTTTAATGAAGGTGGCCAGGTATGGTGGCTCATGCCTGTAATTCCAGCCATCTAGAGATAGAGGCAGGAGGACTGCTGTAAGGAGGGAGGGAGAGGGAGGGGGAGAGGGAGGGGGAGAAGGAGGGAAAGAAAGGAGGGAAGCAATGATTGTATGCCACAATTAGTATCAGCTAAGAGAATAATATACATGAAATCTTTTAGGTGCTAAAAGAAAGGTCTCTTTGCTTCTTTTCCCTAAGCAGGCATTCCCATAAAATACAAATACATTAGCTGCTTCATGACTTTATACATATTTACTTATCTATGAAAGTAGTATATAATGTCATGGGAAGTTTCTATAGCTATGCACTAATAGTTTGGACTCCTTCACTAATTTGACCCCATATGTATTAATTATCCACTATGGCACCTCTGTTGCTATATGGTTATACCTACATGTATACACATATAATCTTGTTCCACCCAAGTGAAATCTACCTTGGAATGACATGCATTTCCTAGACAGGGCACGCAGGAGCAGCAGGGAGTGCCACCTCTGTCCTCAAGGCACTAACAGACTTTCTGAGGCAAGTGGTGGGGACACATCATGGGCAAAGCTGGCACGAATCCTGGCTGTGCCAACGACAAGCTGTGTGATCTGAAACGAACTCTTTCATTTTTCTGAAGCTCAGCTCTCACCTCTGTAAACCAGGGTTAATAAGACCCTCTCTGTGGCATTCTTCAGAAGATTAAGTGAAATTATTCACTAAGTGCCAAGTACATGGCAGGCTCTTTCCCTCTTACATAAGTCCTGGAAGCAAATGCTTCCTGCAGGTGCCTGGGTGTCCTTCTGGTTTAAGTGGCACAGCGTGTTCATAAAATACTGAGCTTCAAAAATGGAATTGACTAAGAATAAAAGTTCCAGGAATTCTACTAGTGGATAAAGTGAACAAAATTATGCTAAATCTAAACAGAAAGCCAACAGGGGACTGAGAGGGGGAGAGAAGGCAGCCTGGCTAGAGATCTCAGGGCCCACAGAACTCCAACTGCCTCATTCAGACCCCAGACTTCCAGCTGTAAGCACTGGGAACACCAGAGAAGAATAAAAAGAAGCTTGCTTTCTTTAGGAAAAGGAACAGCTAATAACAGAATCACCTTTCTTTTTAAAAAATATGTATATTTATTTATCTGCAGCAGAGAGAGAAGAGAGGGAGAGACAGAGAGAGAGGAGGGAGAGTGAGAATGGGTATGTCGGAGCCTCTAGCTGTTGCAAACAAGCTCCAGATGCACGCACCACTTCATGCATCTGGCTTTATGTGTGTGCTGGGAAATTGAACCCAGGTCTGTTAGGCTTTGTAGGCAAGTGTCTTATCCACTAAGCCATCTCTCCAGCTCCCTGTTAAACTTTTCTTTTTCCCATTTAGAAGCAAATGCATTTATTTTAGGATAACTATATTTACACAATACGCTCTCATGTCAGATCCAGAGCAAATAATGTACCACTATTTTAGAATTTACGATTTCCATGAGAACACATTTAATTTGCTTTTAAATGTCTTATAGAGATTATATCCACTATTCTAAGCTATGATGACCCTTTATTTTCCTTATTATATTTCATTAGAGTTTGTATATGTATGCATACATACATATATATATGTATACATATATATATATAGAGAGAGAGAGCTCTTATTTGCTCTTCTACCCACCTCTCCTACACCCCTTTTCCACCTTCTTGTGCTTCCTTTCCTCCTCCCAACCAGTCCCTGCTTCTGCAATCTTGTCATGTAAAACCTTTAAACAAATATTTGAGAGCGGTGGGGGGAGGGGTCCGGTACACTGGGACCTCTTATAACAATGAACTCCAGACACATAAGCATCTGGAGAATCACACCCAGGCAGTCAGGCTTGCTATAGAGCACCACTTAGCCATCTCCCCAGCCCAACTCATGTAAAACCATCCAATGATGAACACTCCACTCCAGCCAAAACCACAGATGAACTGTTGGCTCACCTCTACTCATGACAGCAAAGCCCAGGTGGGCATCCCAGAACTCACCCTCAGGAGGCTATGGTGAGGTGGGACCAATGGGGGGATGTCAGAGAAAGGCCAGTGAAGAGACAGACTTCACTACTGCTCCTGACCACAAGGCCACTCCCACCTTGCTGTCAAAGGAGACCATAGCCAGAGCTGACCCTTTACCCTGCCCACCAGAAATGTAATAACCACCCTCATTGATCAGAGCATGCCTAGAGACCTCAACTTCCACCTACATCTACTCAGTAACAAGGCGATGCTTTTATCTCCTTTAAAGAATTCATGCCAAAGAATACTTAAAATGGTGATGGTAGGGCTGGAGAGATGGCTCAATGGTTAAAGGCACTTATTTGCAAAGCCTGCCAGCCAGGTTGGGTTCCTAAATCCTCTCATAAAGACAGACACAAAGTGGGGCATGTGTCTGGAGTTTGCACTGGCACAAGGCCCTGGCATGCCCATTCTCTCCTTTCTCTCTCTCTCTCTCTCTCTCTCTCTCTCTCTCTCTCTCTCTCTCTCTCTGTGTATGTGTAGAAAATAAAATATTTTTTAAAAAACAGTGGTGGTGGTGCAGTGGCATTGCTATAATTCAGACTCAGGTAACATAATGCATCAATCTTTAGTTTCAATAGAAATATCTCAAACAATGAAAACTAGAACTCAATAGATATCAATACCAAAAGGGCAGAGATTTTGGGATTAGCTGCAAAGACTTTAAAGCAACCGTGATATAAGCAAGTGCAAATATTTCAAGCAAATGAAAATATAGAAACCTTTAGAAAAGAAAGTTTCAGAGCTGGGGAGATATCACAGTGGTTAAAGGCGCTTGCTACCAAAGCCTGCTGTTCTGGGTTCAAGTCCCCAGGATCTACAAAAAAACAGATGCACAAAGTGGCGCATGCATCTGGAGCTTGTTTGCAGTGGCACAAGTACCCATGTGTTTGCTCTTATTCTCTCTCTCTTGCTCTCTTACCTTGAAATAAATGAATAAAACTTTCAACAAAAGAAAGTTTCAGAAGATAAATAAATTATCTTAAAAAAGAACCAAATGGAAAATTGGGACTGAAAATGACCATGACTGCCATACAAAGTGAACGGGAACGTGAAACGTCTAGCTGAAACACCTGGGGCCTGTCTGCGAGGGTGTTCAGAGAGATGTCTAACTGAGGAGGGTGAGTGGCTGACTATGCATACAAGGTGACCAGCTGCCTCATGTTCCCCACTGTGAGGTATCCTATGCCCTCAAACCATGAGCCAAAATAATCCTTCCTTCCTTCAATTGCTTTTGTATTTTGTCACAGCAACAAGTAAAGGAACTCTTTTTCCTGTGACCTCACCTGAACACTTGTGTGTCTGTCTCCCCCTTCCCAGCCCTTCTCTCTGGGCCTGGCTAGTTTCCTGCTCAGGATTTTTCTTCCATCTCTGAGTCCTTTGAAGGGATCTTTTGGTTCTCATGCTTTGCCTTACACATGTGGGTTTATGTGCTCCGTGCCAGAGGCCCCCCCTCCCCCCGAGATTTCTCTGTGATGGAGATTCTGTTCATCTTCCCTCTGTCTATCTAGCTGGGCAAGGAGGAGAGTTCTCCTTTGGCTCTAGTCTTTCAGCTAGCCTCCTCCCTGGATCTTAATTCTGTCTGCAATAAGCCTCATAATTCATATTTCTCCCTAAATAAACATAGTAATTCATGTTTTTATTTTATTTTTACTTTTTTTCTGAGGAAGGGTCTCGCTCTAGCCCAGGCTGGCCTCAAACTCATGACAATCCTCCTACCTTTGCTCCCTAGTGCTGGGATTAAAGGCGTGCAGCACCACGCTTGGCTTCATAATGGTTGTTTTGTTTTTAAGAAAAGTAGCAGATACAGAAGGGCTCCATAACAAATGTAGGAAACAAGGGAAGAATCTGTGAACAGAAAAAGAAAATGGCAGAAATCACCAATAAAACAACAGAGACATTTGAGACGTTGAGACAGGATGATTTCTGTGAGTTCAAGGCCAGCCTTAGCTACCAAGTGGTTCCAGGCCAGCCTGGGCTACCAGAGTCAAGAATCTGTAAAGTAAGCAAGGAAAAGGTTTTTTCATCTCATTAGCCCACTCCATTTGTGGGAGTGTCGTTCTCTTTCTTAATAAGCTATCTCTATTACTATTATCTTACAAAAAAGGAAAAATGGAGCTGGAGAGATAGCTCAGCAGCTTGCAAAGCCTGATGGTCCAGGTTCAACTCCCCAGTACCCACACAAAGCCAGATGCACAAAGTGGAGCATGCACCTGGAGTTCGTTTACAGTGGTGGGAGGCCCTGGTGCACCCATACTCATTCGCTTTGTCTGCCTCTTTCTATCTCTGTCTCAAATAGATATTTTCTTAAAGAAAACACATCTGAGGTCAGGAACCACAATGGTACACCACTAAGCATCTATCAAGACAGCTAACAGAAAAACAGTGATGCTGCCCAATGATTGAGAGAATGAAAAACTAGATCACATTCCTCCATGGCTGATGGGAACACCACCACTCTAGAGAACAGTCTAGAAGTTCCTTCAACAACTGAATATGAATTACATGACGCAGGCACTGCCCTGCTGGGCACTAATTCCAAAGAAAGAAAGATATGTGTTCCTACAAGGATCTATACACAAAGGTTTATTACAACTTTATTTATAATGGCCCCAAATAACCAAAATGTCCTTGGTGGACAGATAGTTAAACATGCTGTGATACTCACCAATAATAATAATAAAAAAAGAATAAAATACTGATTAACAATCTGGAAGAATGTAGAGAATTCTGCTCAGTGGGAAGGAGACAAGGCCCCTCAAGAAAGGTTACAGCGTAGAATTCCGTTTATGTAATATCCTTGGAATAAAAAAAAAAAAGGAGAATAAGAGTGCTTGCCAGGGATTAAGGAAGAGGTAACAGACCAGTGGGCACTTCCTAGTCAGAACCAGCAAGATGTGCCCACTGGTCTGTTACGAGGTAACCAAGTGCTCTTGGATTAGATTTGAGTTCCACTCTACGGAAGGGAATCCATACCTGGTACTGAAAACCTAGTCAAAAGCCTATGGCTGAGAAGGTCATAGGCCCTAGGGGGAAGCTGCTACCGTTGTTTAGTTAAATGGATATGTGGGTCCATCAAATTACTCTCAAAATGTTTCTATTTATGCCTATAGATTAATGCAGCTCTCATTTTTATTCAGAGAAGTTTCTGCTTAAAGATGGCAGTGATTACTAGAGAGACTCAAAACTCGTCAAAGTGCTGAGAAAAAGTGACAGTGGTGTGTTGAACATTAAGTAGGACATCTTTGTCACACCCTCCAAGGCTCAGGGACCACTGCAGAAGAGGTGGCAGAAAGAAGGGAAGAGCCAAGGAAGAGGAGGAGTGCTTGGCAATGCTGTTTTCCAGACAAGAAGTGGCCGTTGCATTCGTGACCACACAGCAGCTGCTGTTACCTGCACTTTATTAGGACCATCACCATTTCTTCGTGGATGATGGAAGGAAAAAAATTACATCAAAGTAGAATTGGGGCTAGTTGGAAAGAAAAAGGGGTTCAGTGGAAGGGAACGAGGGAGGGGGACACAGCAAAGTAATAGGAAGTGATTATGAGGGAAATACATTTGCTTATGTATGAAAATTGTCAACGAAAAGATTTTTTAAAAGCAAGTAAGTTTAAAGAAAGAAAAGCAAAGCTATTTAATGGATGGCTTTTAAGTTAACAGATGCCTGAAAGTTAACATTGACACTTGGTCCTTTTATTTGGGTGCGTGCCTTTATTCATCTCTCTACAGGTGCAAACAGGTACAAGGTGTGTATTTTCCCATAGTCTCATTAAGTGTTTTATGAGTAACTACTCTAACCTATAGTGTAATAAAATACTGAAGTAAAAAATTTAACATTCATTTATTTATTTGAGAGTGTGTGTGTGAGAGAGAAAGAGGCAGACAGAGAGAATGGGCGTGCCAGGGCCTCCAGCCACTGCAAACCAACTCCAGACACATGCGCCACCTTGTATATCTGGCTTTACGTGGGCACTGGGGAATCAAACTCAGGTCCTTCTGCTTTGCAGGCAAACCCCTTAACTGCTACACCATCTCTCCAGCCCTAAACAAAATGTTTTGAGGTAGGGCCACACTCTAACCTAGGCTGAACTGGAATTCATTTGGTAGCCCAGGCTGGCCTCAAACTTATAATGATCCTCCAACCTCTGCCTCCCTAGTGCTGGAATCAAAGGCATGTGCCACCACACCTGGCCTTATTGCTTTTTTATGGGGGAGGGGTTGAAGTATAATTTTTGAAGTACAAAATAATATTCCAGAGGCCCCATTAGGAAAAACAGAACCGAACAAGAAAACAAAAACTCTTAGGCAAGCACGGATCTTTAAGGACCGAGGAACCCTTCATTTCCAGCTTGTGTGTCTTGTTCATCTCAAATTGGGAAATGGAAGCCCACTGGAGAGAAGTCATGTCTAGTGCAGAGGTTTGACTCTGACCCCCAAATAGGCTGGTTGTCAGACACACAGGCCGCATCGAACAGGTGCAGCTTCCTTACAGCTGCTGGCTGAAGCACAGTGGCACATGCATGAGGTGGCCGAGTGAACTCACGGATCCTGAGCAGCTAGGAGGTATTTCCCAACATAAGCACAGCCATTTCTCTGCACCTCACAAAACAAGGAGGAGAGTTGCTTGATTTTTCAAAGGTTGAATTCCAAACTATACAAACATGAATGAAACCGCTGCTTATCATCTCCCCGGATTACATACACGATAGAGCCATGGTGATGACAAGCATATGCTGAAGCATTACGGTCACTTCACTGGATCGAAGAAATAACTCCAATTAACGTCCCCTGCCCTGTAGAGGCAGCCACTGGGGCTCAATGAAGCTCAACCTAGCCCAGATAAGAAGACCAAGTTCGCAGCAGATTGCATGCTCTTACAAGACGTTCTGTCCTGGGGCTCTGTGGCCATTTGTTCATATTGTTGTGATTTTCTGTTCTCCCAAGCCTGGGGACAAGAGAGCACCTGGTTCTTTACAAAGTTACCCCAGATGTGAGTGCATCTCTAGACCCCAAATTAGGGCTCCAGATCTTCTGTCACTCTGCACAATGAAACCCATCTTTTTTGTTGTTGTTTGGGTGATTGAATTGTAACTGTTCCTCAATATTTATCATTATTTCCCCTATAACAAATGTCTACTGAGTTGGATTACTTACAAAAGTTGTTTTGCTTATTGTTTAGTTCCAGCACCCAGGAGTCTGAAATAGGAGGCTTGTAAGACCCAGGTTCAAATCCCCCTTACCCACATAAAGCTAGAAGCACAAAGTGGTGCATGCTTCTGGAGTTTGTTTGCAGCGACAAGAGGCCCTGGTGTGCTCATTTTCTCTCTTTCCCTCTCTGCTTGCAAATAAATAACAGAATATTTTTAAACAATAAAATAATAAAAGACTTTACATTTAGATCTCTATATGTTCCTATAAGATGCTGGCAAGCAGGTAAGGGTCATCCAAGAAAAAAAAAAAAAGAACAGACTCTTTAGGAGCTAGGAGAAATGGGTAGCCTTCCAGCTTTTCTGACTGTGTGGCCATGTGAGCTTCGTGCAGCTGTCTGTCACATGACATATGAACCTAATTACACTGTAATTCACATCTGTCTCCCTTCAACTACTTGATGCTCTGGGGTTGAATGTTAGGCTTCAAATAAGCTGCAGAAAAATAACAAGAAATGCTCAGCAGCAGCCCTGGTCCTGGTCAGATGACTGGTGCTCACCCTCCTGAGTTATCAGGCAGCACCTATGGGATGGAAGGGGAGTTTTAGCTTTTCACATCTACCAGTTCTTATTTCCTTTCTTTCTGTAAAAAAAATATTTTAGAGAGAGAGAGAGAGGGAGGGAGGGAGGGAGAGACTGAGCATACTAGGGCTTTATACGGCTGCAAAAGAACTCCAGATGCATGCTCCACTTTGTGCATCTGGCTTTTTATGGGTACTGGGGAATCAAACCAAGGCCAGCATGCTTTGCAAGCAAGTACTTTTGACCACTGGGTCATTTTCCCACCCCCACCAGTTCTTATTTCCTTCTTTTCTTAAACCCAGACATACAATAGATAAAATGTTCACATGACACTTTATATGTCGACCCCCAAGTACTTCAACCTGGCAATCATTTCATCAGAATGCAAAAGTAAACTGAAAACAGTCAGGTCCAGCCAGGACCTTATCACATGCAGTTATTAAGGTGATCAAAAAATTACACAAAACTGGGCTTTATGAGGTCATCTGATGTGGAAGCCAGGAAGAAAAGAAACATGAAACCAATCAGAGGTGACCAGAGACCTGATGGTAATATCATTGCAAAGCTGTCTACAAGGCAGAGTTCTCTTTATGACAGTTTTTTAAATGTCTTGTTACTACAGTAACATCTATCACTGAAACATGGCACCAATCACTTCTGCTAGGCTCAGAGGTGTTTCAAATTCCCACAGTGGCTTGAGTGGTGGCCTTCCTTGCCCTACTTTCTGGCCAGGAAAAACACTCATGTTCATAGTTGAGATGCTGAAATAGGGGAGCCAGTATTCCAAACACTTAGCAAAGAGTTGCCATTCCAAGGGCCAAACTCCAAGTTGAGTGGCAACTGATTTCACATGCATCAGGAGAAATCCCAAGAGTATGAGGTCTCCCTGGAAATAGACAAAATTCAAACTGCCGACAATTAGTGTTTCCCACTCCCTCTAATGATGCTGGGAGCGCCTTTCTCTTTTCTCTAATCACCCTGAGTGGTTCAGTCCTCAGAGGCCGGTGGTTTTGTCTCTGAGGAGTACAGCCCTGCCCCGTACATGTGAGTGTTTCTCTAGGCCTTCAAAAGCCATGACACCAGGATAAGAAGGGGTGGAGATAACAGTGAACAAAATGGCCGAGTTAAATGGTCTAGGGCGAGCCCCATCTCTCTGTTAGCCGTGGAACCCACGAACTGTTTGTTTGCTAAAGCTCTCTGAACCTCTTTTATACACTTGAAATGACAGTGTTTATTAATCTCTCATGGGGTCAGCATGTGGGACAAAGTTGATGACAGGTGTGAAAATCCTAAGGAAAAGAGCTAAGAAAACAACCAAGTATTAGCCTGAAACAAAACATACCTTCTCGGGCTGGAGAGATGGCTTAGTGGTTAAGGTGTTTGCCTGCAAAGCAGAAGGACCCGAGTTCAATTCCCCAGTGCCCAGGAAAAGCCAGATGCACAAGGTGGCGCATGTGTCTGGAGTTCGTTTGTAGTGGCTGAAGTCCCTGGCGGTCCCATTCTCTCTCTCTCTGCCTGTTTCTCTCTCTCACTCTCTTAAATAAATATTTCAACTGTTTATAAGAGAATAAGAAAGATGATATTATAAAGCAAATAGAACTGTTTGAGTGTACCATCTTTCTTTTTTTTAAAAAAAAAGATACTTTTTCCATCCTAAGAGATTTAAGCATCCAATGTGATATTTCTATGATGTCTTCACTATGGTCTTCTAACTAGATGAAAGAATTATAGGAAACCATCAGTGAAAGTATAAACCTAATCCGGGTCCCACCGCTGGCAGCCAGTCAAGTTTCCTGGGACAAGTCATTTAGCCATTGCAAACCTCAGCTTCATCAGAGACAGAAAATAAAGATAATACCCAGCCCACTGTGAGGTAAGAATTACATGATGTGTGTCAAAATTCTCTAGAAAATATCTGAGAAATCTAAGGCACCATACACATGTGTGTGCATGCATGAAATAAAATCATTACATGCAATAATTATACATTTAATGATGACAGGGTCATAATTTGAGTTCGGGGTCAAAAAGCTCTATCACAAAGAACTCAGAAATAATAGCAGTTAAATCTATTACACTTTTTAAAAAATATTTTTATTTATTTATGAGAGAGGGGGGAATGAGCCCACTAGGGCCTCTACTGCATACAAACTCCAGACACATGCCAACTCTCCCAAAGCCAACCCACAGTAACAACAACAACAACCAAGAAACAAAAAAATCCAAGAAAGCTTATTGGCACACACCTTTAATCCCAGCACTTGGGAGGATCACCATGAGTTTGAGGCCAGCCTGAGACTAGAAAGTGAATTTGAGGTCAGCCTGGGCTAGAGTGACACCCTACCTCAAACAACAACAAAAATTCCAAGAAGACCCTAGATTCTAGTATGGGTTCATAGTAACTGGAAAACGTCCCAAATATAAATAATATAACATTTGATGGCAATTAGTGACTAAGTGTCCACGAAAGTGAAATTTAAGTGCCAAAATTGCTTGCTTGACAAGAAAACTTTTTTCTCTGGCTGGCTGCCAGTGAGTGAGACATTACGGCCAACTTCAGTGATTCCTCAGTATTTCCAAGGCCAGTGAAAAGGACAAAAGCTCACTGGGTTGTATGAGCCAACAAAATATCAGAACTAAATATCATCTGTAGAAATACAATGGAAAAGGAAGACAAAATTTTAAAATTCTAAAAAGCCCTTTAAAAGTCTTTAACAGTAATAAAGCCAGACATGGTCACTCATACCTGTCATGCTAACACTAGGGAGGCAGAGGCAGAAAGATTTCTGAGGCCAGCCTGAGCTATACATGTAGTGAGTTTCAGGACAGCCTGAGCTACAGAGTGAGACCCTGTCTCAAACCAATCAAAACCGGGATGGGGAGATGGCTCAGTGGTTAAAGGGCCTGGATTGCAAAGCCTGCCAATTCAGTTCCCCAGTATCCATGTAAAGCCAGATGCATAATATGGTGCATGTGTCTAGTGTTCGTTTTCAGTGGCAAGAGGCCCTGGTCTTCTCTCTCCTGCTCTCTCATTTTTCTCTCTTCTCAAATAAATAAATAAATAATAAATAAAATTCCTAAAGAATAGAGGGGGAGAGGGGAAAAGAACAAAAGGAAAGAAGACATAAGGAAATGGGTCCCCTCTAAAATGGAAGTTTCTCATTGGATAATTATTAGAGGACTGTATAAATTCGAACATTTTTTGACAGATCCAGGACAGTTTCGTGCGAGGTAACAGAGAAAGATTCAAACAAGCAGGTAAAGTACATCCTGTATTGAATCTATTTCTTATCTTCTGTGTGTTTCCATGTTTTAACACTTTAACCTTTCTAGCTGAGGCTAATTCTTACAGCCAGCAAAGGTCACAGCTGGGAGAATGTCTTTGATATGCAAACTGACCAGTCAGGAGACAGACATCCTTTATCTAAACCCACAGAAAGGAGAAAGTGATAATCCCTCTGCATGAACCACACTAGGGCCAGGTAGCATGCATCTAGGGACCAGACCCCATATTTTACTGTTCCTAGAATACCTGTCCGTCCATCCACCCACCCACCCACCCACCCACCTACCTAAACGACACTAACATGACTCACTGTTATCCTGAAATTTCTTGCTAGTCTTATTCTTTATGACTTTCAAACACGGTGCGTTTTCCTTTGAGAACAACTACAGCAGGAACGGATGAGTCTGGGTTGATCAGTGCTTGACAGACCCTCCACTGCAGCTGGTTTTCTGCCTGAAGCTGGGAAGCTGGAGGCAAAGGGACCAGTTCAAAGGAGAGCACCAGAAAGATCCATGTGTAATTAAAAAGAATTACATGTCTGCCTTCTTGTGCCTTTAATTTAGGAAGCCAGTGGCTTAACTCAGCTATCACACAGTATGAGTTCCACACTGTGGGTCTCCGAGTAGACACATTTGCCAGGACTCAGTCACCCAGACTGAGGCTGAATAGAGCACTTTATCAGGTCCCAAGGCTTACAGGATTCCAAGGACTGACCCCTGACTGATGTCTTATCTAGACATTCCTGTGGCGGAGGTTTCCCTACTAGTCTCTGCAAGTAGACTCCAAGCTGCCATTCAAGCATTTTTTGAATGTCTCCAGCTCCTCCTGTCCCAGAAGAGAAGTTAAGAAAGGGTTTCTGGGTTCCCACCAGCTGGGGGGGAGGCCAAGAGCTCTCAACACTCAACCACATTCTAGACATTAATCGACAGGGCAGGCTGCTCTGGTCTGCCCTGGGAAAATTACAGGTGGTTGAGTCACCAGTTTGTTCCTTTCTAAGACAGCTTTTCAATCGCCTGTGAACATGGGTCTTTCAGGGGAGCAGGTCAAGTGTTAGTGGCTGCCTTACCAGACTATTGGACTTTATTCAATCAACTGATAAACCCATGCTTAGAACTATGATTTTTGTCAATGGCAGCTAGTTAGCTAACTTGGGAATGGTTTTT
>PVHP010032771.1:0-20098 GCA_004024765.1 Zapus hudsonius | reverse complement strand
GAAAAATGAACCACTAAATGTATTATGACTTGGAAGGCTGTCTTAATAATTAAGTTTTATTAAAACGAACACCAAGAAATTTCCTGACATGGCCTGCCTGACAGAACTCATCAAAAGGTGATAAATGAGTGGGTTCTGGAGACCTGAAGGACCCAAGGTGGGGGAGGGGAGGGACAGGGAAAGCAGCCTCTGGAGAGGATACAGGAGGAGGCTCAGAGCCTTCCACAGAGAGACAGTCCATGAGCCTCTGCTCTGGTTACCTTGGATTGCAGAGTGACTGATGGACAGAGGTTCCTAATCGCTCCCCCTTGAGATTCTAGCCAGCCACTCCTCCCCTCCCTGAGCTGGGAAAGGAAAGCCAGGGTAAGGAGCTGCTGCCTTTAAAGGGACGTTCCAGCCACTCATGGTGGGAAAGCTGACTCTCTCTTCCGCAGACATTGAGTAAGATCCCAATGCTGTCTTCAGGAAAAGGCGCTGGAATCGGGGTTGGCCAGGAGGTGATGTTCAGCCTCTGCTCATGTCATTGTTTTCTCTGCCATCATGAAGCTACTTAGAGAAATGTTCTTATTATTTGGATTTTCTAGAATGTGTCTCGATTGCTTTTGCACAGCACCTGAACAAACTCTCACACATCCTAGCAAGCCTGAGGTTTAGATCAAGGTGGAGGGTACAGTTGACTCAGAGGAGATGATCCCAGCCCTCTCAGAACCCATAGTTATCTGGATGTGATGACAGGACATAGGAGCCTTCATGTCAAAGGGCTTTCATTCTGTGGCTGCAGGTGCCCAGGGATGTGAGCTCAGGGAGGTTGGTGAAGGGCACAGCGAGGACCCTCAGTCTTCTAGGCAGGGGGCATCTGAGTTGAGCTTTACAGGTAGCGGGGGACTATTTAGTAGCAGGTGAGGTAGGACTGGAGGAGGAATGAGTCCAGCCACAGACAGACCAGAAGCATGGCTAATGTAGCCTCCCATAAAGCTTTGTGGGGATGGCGCAGTGTCTCTGACGGGCTCTTCAGTTTTCCCAGCAGGAGATCAAGTTTGCCCAGCTGCTTGGCTAATAACTCTGTCCTTAATCAATACCCTGGAATAATGCCATTCAGGACCTTGGCAGGATACAGTCCTGCACCACGGTTATCCACTTCTCTTATTAAGAAAGAAAATCTCTGTTGAAGGAATTGCAATTTGTGGAGAATTGACTGAAAGTCATTCATTCTTTAGGAGTCTGCATTTTAGCCTCAACCCAAGTTAGGAAAGTTGTACCCAAGGAAAGTGGAAGTAGCGAAAGCAAAATGAAAGAAGGGAACTTGACTTCACCTCAAATGCAAATTATTACAAAAGAGGAGAGGGAGGGGGGCTTTGCAATGCCCAGAGGAAAGGTGGCTCAGCCAGAGATGCTGCCAGGAAAGTTGGCTGGTTATTTGGAACAAACCTAAAGTCCTGCACCTCATAGCTAACCAAGACTGAGAAAACTCAGAGAGAGAGAGAGAGAGAGAGAGAGAGAGAGAGAGAGAGAGAGAGAGAGAGAGAGAGAGAGAGAGAGGAAGAGAGAGACTTCAAAATATAGGTAAGAAGAGAAACATAGTGAATGCATTTATAAGTGAAGGAGGAAATCTAAGAACAATCTCAAATGCCACACAAAAAAAGAATAGCAAATGATTACAGAACACAAAAGTTAATACATGCTGAAAATAGCTTGCACAAAGTTAAAACCAAAATGATATGATTGAGAGAAAGGAGAGAGGCTTTCTTCTAAACAGAAGATGTTGGGAAGATTGGAGTATAAAATTACAAGTTTTATTTGTTGAAAAAATTCCGAGTATGCTGATTTATGCTCATAGTCCCAAATTTCTTTGTAGACCAAGGCAGGAGAGCCCTTGGCCTCAGGAGTTCAAAGGCATCCTGGGCAACATAGCAAAACCTGAGGTCCTCGTGGATTATTTTTAATATTTCATTGGATTTTTTTTCAGAGTTAGGATCATGACTCGATTTACCAACAGTCACAAAAATGTTAGGTCAAATACAGAGGTGGGTACTAAGTAGCTATTTATAGCCCAAGATAAATTTTGGCTCTCAGCTTAACATACCATTTTCACACTGAAGTTCTGATCAGCCTTGTAGAATGTTTTCCACAGGTAAGGCTTTCTCTGGGAACTTTAATTGACAGTTCCCTTTGCTGGCCAACCATCACCTTTTGCGCATGCAGAGGCTGATGTTCTCCCACCTATCTGAGGAGGTTTTGACACTGCCTTGTGGAACCTAAGAGTCCATGAAACAGTGGGGAAAGGCAGGTGAATGTAGGAAGCCCAGAGAAGCGACTGTGTAGGGCAAGTTATCAAAACAGTGAAAGACAGAAACCAAGAAAATGTGACCCGAGAAAACTCTGAGACCATGAAGACCATCAGTACCCGGGCCAAGTGTCTTTTTTTTTGGGGGGGGGTGGCACTAAGGGGAATTGTGAGAAGATGGATAGAAGCAGTGAAAATAGTAACTCATGAGAGAAGTTTGACCATGACCTGGAGGAGAGAGATGAGGTCCTGGTTCCATCAAGGGGTGAGTGATTTTAGTGCTTATTTTGTTGCAAGTGACATGAACATGTTATATATCTTATTAAATAAGAAAATGGTGTAGAATATTAGACACAGAACATACCTCTGTGTAAGAACAGAGCAAGGGATGGGTTGGTTCTGTGTTCCTGCAAAAGAGTCCTGGGAGAATCCATAAGAAACTTGTCATGATGGGACCTCTGAGAAGTGGGTTAAAAAGGTCATCTTCCTTTCTTGATTTCCAACATAACCATATGTTTTAATAATAAAAAAAAAACATTAATTAGATGCCCTCAAGGTCAATTTTGGGGCACCAAAAATTATTGATCAAAGATTTCTCTGGATCCCAAAATTCATCTTCAATTTATTAAAGTCACAAATTCAGGCAGACCTAAGTTCTTTTGGCGGCTTTGAAATTCAGCTTACACATCTTATTATTTATTTATAAGTCTAGCAAATTTTAACAATCAGTTTTAGGGGACCTTTGAGAAATGTCGCGACTCACTTATAAATGTGCTTAATTAAATTGCTATAAACATCGTAAATGGCATTTATAGGCTTAATAGATTAGATTCTTTTTTTAAATACTTCAATTGTCTAACAAACCTCCTCAAATATTTAAGTAGTGGTTATAAATCTAATTCATTAAGTTTACAAATACAGCAAAAGTTAAATTCTTTAATAGCTCACAATATTTAAATGTAGCCGTCAGGCTTCAACTGAGGATCTGATATCAAAATCAATTGCTCAATTAAACACTTCCCATTAGAATGGAAAAGTTAATTTGTAACTCTTAAAAGACTAGTTTTCCTACACCTCACAAGGACAGAAAGATAACTTATTTCAGAGCTTCATTCCTATGCTCCTGGCTCTCACTGGCTTTCTGAAGGCCTAGCCCATGAGTGGGACTCACTCGGCCTGATAACACACCTGCCATCTCTCTGCTTATGCACCTGCATCTGTCTCCTCTCCTTTCTGGCTCTTGAGCTGTCCTCACCCCAGGTTCTCGTTATGAACCTGCCATATTCTTAAGTACCTGATAGGCATTGTCTGTTTCTGTAGATTTGATAGTTTTCACTCAACTAGGATAATTCATGCCAGAATTTTAAATAGTCTTATCTATCATTTTTATACAAAGCTAACCATATCGACTTGACTTGCGGCACTGTCAGATCCCTTCCTCTGTGCCGCCTCTAAATGAGAGCCAACCATTTTTAAGGACTGAAGTACACTGGGATCTCTGTTTCCTCACTTTTTCCCATCCTTTTGTCAGATTCTACCAAAACTCTCAGGTCACTGATGACGTCCATGTTATTACATGCATTGGCCATTTTTTTGAGTCTTGGTTTTTCTCAGCTTCTTAGTAATGGGTGATCCATGACTCTATTCAAAGTGTTGCTCTCTCTCACTCTCCTTCCATGACCCCTTCTTTGCCTGGTTCTTGCCTGGCCTTCCTTGGTGTCTCCTGCTGTAGAGTGAATGTTTGGGCCTCCCCCACCCTAGATTTGGGTGTCATTCTTGATATTGCCTTCTCTCTCTGCATTCCATGCCTCATCTGTCCTGTGTTTTAACTCATATGGATCTCTTTCTTAAAATAAATATTATTTATTTATTGGCACAGTATATGTGTGTGTGCACATGTGCACACAAGGATCTCTTGCTATTGTGGATGACTGGAAGATGCTGTCACCACCCTTTGTAGTTGACTTTATGTAGGTACTGGGAGTCAAGCCTGGGCTGACAGGCTTTGCAAGCAAGTGCCTTTCACTGCTGGGTCTTCCCAGTCCTCATGGGAATCTCTTGAACCTCCAGCCATCTTCATCTCACTTGGAACCTCTCTAGTTATTTCCTTAGTAGAACACTGCAGGAGTCTCCTCACCGACCTTCCTGCCTTGCCTGCCTCCCCCATCCCCACTCCTCCCTCCAACCAGTTCCCAAGATGCAAGGCTCGTCACCCTTTTCCCAGCCCTCAACAAATTTATGAGGATTTTAGATAAGTCCTACAATTCAAAATTTAGGTTTTTCTGACCCTCCCTTGGGGCATTGGTCTTTCAGTTGCAAGAAGAACCACTTCCTGGTATCTTGCATGTTCTCCCGAGCCCCTCATACCTGGATGACTAGCAAATTCCTGCTCATCTTTCAGATCCACATTCAGGAACCTTTCTGCCCTCCTGGTCCTGATGAGATTCAGTGCACTATCTCCATTGCTGACTGTGTGTGCATGTGCAAGTGTGCACACACAAGTGCTTCACTTGAAGTCTGTTTCCCTCAGTGAACTGAGAGCCCCTTGAAGTGAGGTACCTTGTATATTTCTTATCATTTTAGCATTCAAGAACCCAGCAGAGCTTGGTCCATAGCATATGTTCGACAAATAGTTGTTAAAAGGCCCATGCTGTAGAGGTTGAGTCATAACCCTTGGTCCTCCTAGTGAAGAAATCTGAGGAATAAATGCTTGAAAACAATCCATTTTCTCTGAGTAACTGGCGAGTGAGTAGTGGAGGGAAGAGGAAAAAGAAATGAGGGTTGTTTATAGACTTAAGCCAGAGTCTTTTAAAAAAACATTCCCTGCCAAATATGCAGAGTTATGTCCACAGTTATTGGATCTATAGTGAGGGCTTATCCTGCAGAAAAAAATGCATTCGTTATTTCACTGCCCCCAACAAGCTCAGATGTCCCTGGCTGTCTGCTTTTCTCCTCAGTTCCCAGCAGGTCCCAATGCCCATGCAACTTGGAAATTGGAAGACACAGGACTGATTACCAGGGAGATGGACCATGTATACAGACATTCATGTTCTACATAGGACCATGGGAGCAGACTTAAATATGGAGCCCTGGGGCTTGTCTCCTATACACCTGGACACCCAAGTCATATCATTACATCATTATGACAGAGGAGAGAATGGATGCTTTTCACTGTACACCTCAAGAAATGTGGCTATACGTGATACATCATTTCAGGTCCCTATATGGGGTGTCTGCAGGGAGGTAAGTGTAGGATGCAGGTTCTGCCATTGCCCCACTGAGGGTTAGGAATTCAGGGGTCCCCAGCCTCTTGGGCTACCTGTCCACAGATCCTGTGTCAAGAAAGGTCAGAAGTGGTATAGGTAGGGACCCAGCACATGCAATGGCTTAGTACTCAGGGCAGAACTGAATGTGCGCCTCTATTTGAGGCTCCCCAGCTCTCTGACATGGAGTAACTCCACATACTTCCAGCCTGGATTCTCCATTTTAAATACCTGATGTGATTACACCACTGTGAGATTTTGAGATGATACACATATCACATGTACCATATGGTTTCATGATATCAGAAGGTCTGAGGTAGACTTTGTCCAGCTTTGGTTTTTGGTCAGGATGATTTTGGCTAATTGGGAGTCCTGCTTGAAGCATATTCTGTTGATATATGGAATATCTGTTAGTGGATAGTATATAAAGATAAAGGGTTTATTTGACTCAGTCCTGAAAATCCTAGGGAATGGATGCCAGCACCAGCTCTGTTTCTGCTGCTGAGGGCCTCTTGGAGCAAAGTGGAAGAATGGGCAAAAGCATGCATGGGTGAGGGGAAGTGTCCAGGTGCACTTTATACCAACCAGCTCTCCTGGAAACTGCCTTGATCCCATTGCAAGGGTGGGACTCCCAGACCTCTTAAAGGTTCAAGTGCTTCTCCATATTGTGACATGGGGCTCGGGCCTTCAATACCTTAATAGGAGCCAATGAACCATGTTTAAACCACGTCCCTTGTAATTCTCATTCCAGCAGTAGCTTTTTCATTTTTGCAAAAGGTAAAAAAAGTAAATCATGGAGTTTTTGTAAAGATTGCAGTCAGTTTTTAAATCTCTTTGCAATGTAAATAACTGGGATTTATAAAAAGAGCATGGGCTATTGATAGGGGTGGCAATGAATCTAGAAATCAACTGAAGTCTATAAGTTGATTTGTAAGTACTTTATAACATTAAATATTTCCATATTTAAAAATATTTTATTTATTCATTTTCAAGCAGAGAGAGAGAAAGAGAGAAAAAGAGAGAGCACACCAGGGCCACCGCCTTGTGGGTCTGGCTTATGTGGGTACTGGGAAATTGAACAGGGGGCCTTAGGCACTGGAGGCAAGTGCCTTAACCACTTAGCCATCTCTACAGCCCAAATATTGCCATATTAACAATATGTTTTGACATTTTTTGAGGCAGGGTCTTACTATAAAACCCAGACTGGTCTTGAATTTACAATCTTCCTTTGATGTGGAACTCTGCCTTCTGGGCATGACATATAATATCTTGAAATTAAAGGAGCTGTGATCATTTATAAGTGATCCTCACCTGAGGTTACAGTCATTCCCTCACTTCCGTATCCTCACCCAAGTGCTGTGCCCCTATTCCACAATCACATAATCTCAGGAGGTTCCAGAATATATAGGAAAGAGACACAGACTAAAAGACTAGAACAGAAAATAGGATCCAATCTTTTGCTGTATTCAAGAAACACCACACTGTCAAAGACAGACACTATCTTAGGGTGAAAAGATGGAAGAAGATATTCCAAGCAAATGGAACCCAGAAAACAAGCAGGTGTGGCTACTCTAATACCTGACAAAATGGACTTCAAATCAAAATTAATCAGGAGAGATAAAGAACATCACTTCATACTAATCAAAAGAACAATGCGCCAAGAGGACATTACAATTCTAAACACAAATCCACAAAATACAGATGCACCTAATTTTATAAAACAAAATCGACTAGATATAAAGTCAAAGGAAAATCTAACACATTAAGAGTAGGTTATTTCAGCTACTGGTGAGACCCAGGACTCATCAAAGAGTTGAGGTGACAGTTAAATGCTCAGAACAAAATTAGGCATGTCTACCACACCCACTCAGGCTGAAGGAACATTGTAGGAGAGGTGGTAGAAAGAATGTAAGAGCCAGGGTATGGGGAGGAGTGCTTTGAAACAGTGTCTTCTGGACATGAAGTGGCCATTGTACTCATGACCTTACAGAGACTTCCACTGCCTACATAATAATGGGCCCATCAACATGTCATCATGGATGATAAAGAATGACCAAAAAGAAAAAAATGACATCAAAATAGATGAGGAACTAGTTGGGAAGAAGAAGTTTGATAGGAGGGTTGTGGGGAAGGGGACAAAAGAGTAATGGGAGAGGATTATGATCAATATATATTACACTAAGCATGAAGATTATCAATAAAAGTTTTTGAAAAGAAGATATTTATTATGTGTTAAGACTGAAGTTCTTCCCTTTCTTTTGTGCTCAGAACTCTTAGGTTTGACCTCTTCATATCGTCCTGAATGTCTTGAAATTCCTACTCATAATTTCTTATGAATTTATCTTTTCCTTGTTAGAATGTCCCAAAATCCTCCATCTTGTCTTCAAGTTCAGATGATATTCCTCTCCTGCATCCATTCTTTTGACGATGCTTTCTGTGAAGGTTTTAAAATAGACTGTGTTTTTAATTTACAAGATCTTAGATTGGTTTTTCTTCAGTATTTCTCTTTCTTTACTCATATCTTACATGGACCTCCTTGTTTGGTTTAGCTGATTTTCTTAGGATTCCATCAGGAATTTCTTCTTTGATTCCTTTTATTTCTTTGAACTTCCTTGTCACCATTCTTTTGAATTCTTTTGTTTGGCATTTCATCTAATTCACTGTTCCTGGAGGCCATGACTGTGGGACTCATTATTTTTGGAGCAGTTACATTGCCTTGATTTTTGTTTTGGTTTCTTGTATTCCTTCATTGGAATGCTCACATCTTGGGTTATTTCATTGCTTGAATTTTCTATATAACAGCTGTATTCTTAGATGTGTAGATGAGAAATTATATCTTGGGCTAGGAGTTCAAGGTGCCTGGTGTGACCATCCACGTTTATTGAGACAGAGTCTCTCACTGGCCTAGAACTCACCAATGAGGCTAGGCTGGCTGACCAATGAGCTCCAATATACCTCAGTGGTGGGATTACAAACACAGGCCACATGCCTGCTTCTGGGATTGAACTCAGGTCTTCATGCTGTCAGGTATACATTTTACTAACTGAGCTATCTTCCCAAGTCAAGTAAAAAAATAGTTTTTTAAGTTCATAAAAATTTTTAGTTGAGGATAGGTAATGAGAATATCAAAGGAATATATAGACTAGAAGACCTATAAAAATAATTCCTAGTGTTTCTATAACAATATGTTGCATAGAGCCCAGAATTTTATAGCTTACAGAGTTCTAAGTATATTGAAGCATTCATAGTTCTAAAATATGTCTTACTGCTTACTCATTCATTCTTAGAAAAAATATTTTATGATTTTCATAACTTCATGGGGGAAAAATGTTTAAACTGAATGTGGTGGCTCATACCTTTAATCCGAGCACTTGGGAGGCAGAGGTAGGAGGATTACTGTGAGCTCAAGACCAGCCTGAGACTACATAGTGAATTCCAGGACAGCCTGGGCTCTAGCGAGACCCTACCTCAAAAAAAAAAAAATTGATATCTTTCCATACTGGTCATCAGGAAATTTTCTAAACTTTGACCCAAATCCTTGATTTATGTTTTATAATTTCATGCAAGCCTGCATTGTATATTAAGCACATCCCCCCCATACCTCTACCATCTCTTCTCTCTCTCATTAGTCCCCTAACCCTCTAGAAAAATTTCCTTCTACTTTCAGGTCATATGTATGTATATCCATGATTTCAGGTATGTGTGGGAATCATAAATGAGAGAAAACATGATATTTGTCATCCTGAGACTGGCTTAATTCACTTAACAAGATTATTATAATTACTGGACTAGCTTCCACACCCCCACAGCATCGGTTTCCTTGATGGCCGCCATTCTGACTGGGGTAAGATGGAGTCTCGATGCAGTAGTTTGGATTTACACTTCTCTAAAGAATGGCTCATGAAGTTGAGTTTTTTTTTCATATATTTATTGGCCAAATTTTTTTTTTACCTTTTGAGTACTGTCTGTTCATTTCCCTAGCCATTTATTAGGTTGTTGATTTCTTGTTTAGTTGTGTGTGTTCTTTGTGTTCTAGACATTAATCCTCTGTCACATACACAATGAGCAACAATTTCTCTCCCATTTTGTAGGCTGTCTCCTCACTTCATCAACTGTTTTCTAGAGGCTTAATTCTCAGCTGATGTGAGGCAGGACTCTGAAAACAGTTCTCATGTGCACCAGGCTTCTTGTGACTCATAGCTAAGGCTCGCTAATAAAATCCAAGAATTTTAGGTCAAATCCACTTGGAATCTTCTTCAGGTATAGGAATGATCCTTATGCCTTTGTGAGATTTGTTGCTGATCTCTCCTCCAACCCCAGATTACTCATCGCTTTGGTGTGAGTAGGATTTGCTGGCTCTTGTTGGAGTGTCATCGCCATCATGAGGTTTTGAGAAGGTGGGAACATAATCTGACCATGCGTTTGGAGGGAAAACCTTCGGAAGGTGATTAGAATTAGATATGGTCATGGGCATGATTGAATCCTGGTGGATTTATGGGAAGAGGGAGAAAGGACACAAACCCCTGTGTGTGTGTGTCCCTCGTCTCTCTGATGCCCTGCTCCACTTCAGGATCCTCCCAACAAGAAGGCCAAGGTCAAAACCTGGAGAATGTTTTTTACAGAAAGCATAAATATGCTCTCAAACAGAGAAAGCCTCATGGACACGTGTCAACATTTCATCTGTTTCTTCCTTCCATCTTTCCTGAGTTAATTATACTTGGTTTCTTGAGGCAACCATGGACAAAAAGCTTGTCTTTCTCCAGGATTTGAAGGAAATTTGGGTGTGTTGAAAAAGAAATGATCTAAAACTGTAGAGTGTTCTCTTTTCACAAACCTTGAATCAGTCTTCTAGGAATGAAGATTGTGTTTCTTTGACTCAAATGAATTCTGGGACTAACCAATGTTACTGTTCAGGCACATTAGTTTCTTATGAGGTATAACAGATAATATATCTTAATCATGTTACAGTTCCTGTGTGTGAGTCAGGAATATGGGTACAGTTTAAACATGTCTTAGGTCTTACAAGATCACAATCAAGGTTTAGCTGGTCTGTCTACTTTAGTTGATAGATTTTTTTTTTTTGGTGCCAACATTATCTAGGTGTTGGAAAAGCCCATTTCCTGTGGCAATACAATTAAGACCTTCAGGTTTTTTTCTTTTTTGTTTTTGTTTTTGGCTGTTGTCTGGATACCATCCCCACAGCTCCTAGAAGCCATGTGACAGCCTCTGGCCAGGTGACATTCTTCATTGTAGCTGCATGCTCTCTCTAGTCAGCAGAACCTAGCATCTAGCATAATGGAAGTGTACAATTGGGACACTGCCATTCCTATGGCCATTTGACAATGGCTAGAATCAAGTCCTGGGTTTCACCTACCTTCAGGTGGAGGGCGTCATATGGCAGCATGATACCAGGATGCAGAGATCACAGACAGTTACTCTACCATCTGTCAACTAGTCATACTTGAATGCTTTTAGGAAACTAAGATGCCCCCAGAGCATCTGAGGGCCCTTTATAAAAACTGAGAGCAGGAAGGAAGTCCCCTTCCTGAAAAGCACCTGGATGTGCACCTGTTGTCTGTGTAGAGCAGAGCCTGCAGATATTTGCACGCCCCCTCCATCCCTCAGCATTAAACAGCACACGGAAAGAAATGACAAAATCCATTAAGCCAAAACAGAGGCCACTTCCTCTAACACAGCGACTTTGTTTTAAAGCTAAATTGAGAAGCTAAGTGACTGGGTGATATCCTTTTAATGGCATTTCGTAAAAGCATTTTGAGAAAGAAAGTTCCTTCAGAAAAGATCATTTCTAATGTTCTTTCAAATTGTCGGTCTAGAGGGTGAGGGAGAATGTGATGAGGCGACCAAAATAACAAAGAATTTTGAGACCAGAAAAAAAATGTTGACGGCACGGATGTTTAATTTAAACTGCCAAAGTGCTAGCACATTTTTGATGCCAAATATACTTAATCAGTAATAATCTTGTCCCTCAAGAAGGCTCCTAATTTGTTTTATTGCCTTTTTAGATTTGTCCTCTTTCATTTTGTAAGATATAATCATAGTTCAGTGACTCCATCTGCGAGGGATCTGTGATGAATTCTGGGTGGTAATGATGTACAGCGAGGGAATAACAATTCCTTAATCACGCTGTTTCCTCTATTGTCCCCTCATTTGAATTCATGGTTTTCAGAAAATTCAATTATATTTGCAATCTCATCAAGAAATTACACAGATAAATAACTGGCAGAGTTAACAGTTCACTTGTTTTTCAGTTCACTTATTTTTTCCTTCCCAGAGAAGGAAAGAGAAGAAATCGTAAAAGACAAATTTGATATAAAATGTCATCAAGAAATTTTGATTTTTCTGAGAAGCAAAGGGGAAGGGTGACAATTTTATAGCCTCAGATGTCAGCTCTGCCTGTGGTAAGAGTGTGACAAGAGCTCCTAAATGGAACTTCATCATTGATTAGCACTGGCCTGAAGTCCCCTCTTTGGAGTTGTCACTGGTCCTCACCAGCATCGTGTCCTTATTACAGGGAGAAACTTATGATAGAAGATTAGATGGTCTTAGTGTCATCTTTATCACCTGAGATTCCTATTGAGTTTCTGCTGCCACACAGGAAGAGCTTCTGGTGGCTGAAGAGAGGTCTTACCTTTATTTTAATCATGCCGATAAAGATTGCCCAATGCATTTAGAGAAGAAAATTAATCACTCTTCACAACTACCATCTGCTGGCATGACAACTGTCAGAATGATTGGCCTCATTAGCCAACTGCTTTTGGAGAAGATTCTGTCCCTGAACAGAACTTGAATCTTGAATTCTCAGCCCTGGGTGCTACTGACCAGGGGCCCTCTGTAGCTTTTTATAGGAGAATAGAGACCTCTGGAGACCCAGGGGGGTCTGTGGGGTTGGAGGGATGGTTGGGCAGATAGATAGTTACTAATCTGTGATCACAGCTACCTTTCAGGGGATGGGTAGGGAAACCCCTGGGTCACATAGCATTTCCTTTATGTCCCTTTGGAAGGAAATGCAATCCCTCAGCCATAATATGTTTTTCATGGACTCTTAGCTAATGTCTTTCCAGATAGGACATAGTCACAGATACATCTGATGATTACAAAGCTGCCATCTGCTGTCCTTTAGCCCCCCTCATGGCCACACACACATCCACAGGCTTGGATGGAAGTGCAAGGAACTCTTCAGACAGCACCTACAATGGTCTCCCTGTATGGATGAGGGGACTGGTTCCAGAAACTTCTGTGGATACTAAAATCTGCTGATGCTGGAGTCTTTCATTTTAATGGAGTATTTACATATAACTTATGCTCATCTTTCTGTATTCTTTTAATCACCTCTAGATGACAACATAGTCAATGCAATGTAAATGGCCCATAAATAGATACTGTATTGGATAGAAAGTAATAACAAGAAAAAAAGAACTTACACACTCTCATTACAGATGCAATTATATTGGCAGATTTTTGATGTGCGGTTGGTTGAATCTGTGAATGGGAATTTGCTAACCCAGGGGACAGACAGCATTGTGTTCAAGGTGGTCTACTGCAGCACATGTCTGCTATCAGAAATATATTCCTCCTCATCAGTTTGCAGATGTTTTAAATTAAGATATTTTACAGGCAGCTCAGAACTGCAGGAACTAGGCGGTGTCAATGTTCTTTAGCCAAAGACTTCCAAGAACACTCCTGTAGTTGGACAGGATGGAGTTTGTTGACCTAGTGCATCCTGAGGGACAGCAAGGTGACTGTACAGATTCAAGGATTAGAGCCTGTGGCAGGTGATTTCGGGGAGGGTTCCAATGGACACCATTAAGCAGTAGGGAGAGTTCTATAACTCTGCTCTAAAACAGAGCAGAAGAAATCACACAGGGAAGCACAGCCATTGTAACCCAAGCACTCACTCATCTTCCCAAGAAAGAGCAACGTGACAGGTAAGTTCTCTTGTCACCTTGAACTGATAGGAATCAAGTAAGAGATATGGCTCTTCGACTGGTCGGTGTGGGTGTTTCCAGGAAGGATTGACTAAGGGAGGAAGTCCTTCCTCTAGAACAGGCACCCCTTCTGGTGGTGGACTGCTCATAAAGAAGCTTCAAGAGCACACAGGGCCTTTTGCTTGTCCACCATAGTACTTGCTGGTGCACGCATTTTAGCTGGCTGCCTTTGCCATTCGCCCATGCATGCATCTACTCCAGCTCTCCATTGTGGACGATGGAACTGAGTTTCCTCAGCCTTCCAACACGGACTGAAGACCAGTGGAATCCTCCAGGTCTTCAGTGTTAGATTGGGACTGCTGAGGCATTGGCCTGGTAGACTGAGAGGTGACTGGGTTCTCTAACTCGCCAGCCTACATCCAGTTTTGAGAACTGAGCAGCTACTAGGTTTCTTGACACTTAAGTCTGCCTACAACTATTTTTGGATTGCCTGGTTCCTATCCTGTAAGCCAACCCAATATGTCCCTTTGATAATACATTCTCTAGAGAGCTCTGATTAACACAAGGCAAGGTGTGTCCATTTTGTGGTTTGGATAGTGTTTAGGGTTGTTTGCTCTCAGGTCCGATTATACAGCGGCCTTTTCTTTAGCTCTGTAATAGTCCCATTCTGTGAAACCATTCATGTTCAACAGAACACAGAGTCCAGATGTGAGGGCCAGGTTTGCTCTTGTCTACAGGGGCTTTGTGGCTTTTTCTTTTTTTAATGTTTTATTTGCAAGCAGAAAGAGAGAGACAGAGACAGAGACAAAGAATCTAGGTGTGCCAGTGCCAGGGCCTCCAGCCACTGCAACTCCAGATGCATGCACCACCTTGTGCATCTGGCTTTGCGTGGGCACTGGGAAATCAAAACCCAGGTCCTTAGGCTTTGCATTCAAGTGCCTTAACCTTTGAGTCATCTCTCCAGCCCTGGCTCTTCAAGGTCACAAGCACCTTCTTCCTATCCATGTTCTCAGTAATCTCACGCTCTGTTCTTACAATGATTAAGGACCTGTGCTGTGGCACGTGCTGGGTGATGAATCAATAGAAAAACAAGTCAGCCATCGGTCTTCCTCCCAAGGCCCCTGGTCTTCAGAGGCAATGATTACAGTGAGTGTGGTGGATGGTCAGCTGGAGAGTCAGAGGAGATTCTTGTCTACAATCAGAAGGGAATCCACATAGCCTGGGAGACTTCTTGCAAGAGCTGAGTCTACTTACAACCTGAAAGCAAAACAGGAGATGGCCAAGGGAAAAGAAAGGAGTAAGTGATTTCCATAGGGACAATTTAGTCATAGAACTACAAGTGGTCTGTGGGGGCAGGAGTGAGCCACAAAGGCAGAAAGGAGGTGAACTTGGAGGAGCTCTTTGGAGGAGTCTCACTGAATTTAACCCAATGTGGAGTCCTAGGGATCCAAGGAAGGATGTTCAGCTAAAGAGAGTCAATATGCTTACAGGTGACTGAAGAGAGAAAGGCGTTGTGGCCTAACTGCATATTTTTTGAATTGTCAGGAAAGACCCTCAGCTGCAGGTAACTCCTTCTAGTTATCAGATTGGGAGAAGAAAGAAAGTACATGAGAAGTTGAGGGAGGGAGGGAAGGAGGGAGAGAGGGAAGGAGAGAGAGAGAGAGAGGAGAGAGAGAGAGAGAGAGAGAGAGAGAGAGAGAGAGAGAGAGAAGAGAGTGAGCTGCTGTATTTCTGAGCTCCTGGCACTACTGCCCATTCTAACACTGGTGTTCACGAGACTTGTGCAGCTTATTTTATTTTACCTTTACAGTGACTTTATGGAGGTGCTTGCTTCAGCCCTGAAGTCCAGCTGAGGACACAAGCACAGAAAGGTTAGACAGCTTTTTTAATGTAGTTATTTGCACCAGGGCCTCTTACCACTGCAAATGAACGTCAGACACTTGTGCCACTTTTCGCCTCCAGTTTACATGGGTGGCTTGGGAATTGAACCTGGGCCAGCAGACTTTGCAAGCAATGTCTTTAACTGCTGAACCGTCTCCTCAGCCCCCAAGTTAGACAATTTGTTCACACGATCCAGCTTTAATCAGTGTGGGAGTCCAACCCTGGGCTGTGGATTCATTATTTCCCTCTGGGCTCCTCAGAACCTTAGGTGGAGGTACTTTGCCTCACGCTGTGCGTGAGGGCATGGGCAGACCCCCCCCAGGGTGGCGAGGCAGGGCCAAGCACAGGTAGGAAAGGGAAGGTTATTTGCAGGAGTCGGGAAAGCACTAAAAACTCAGTAGCTTTGTTTTCTGCTGCAATCACAGAAAACCAGAGACTGGATAATTTAAAAAGAATGGAGGTTTATATTAGATCATAGTTATGGAGACTAGAAAGTCCTAGATAATGTGGCCATATCTGATGATGGCTGCGTATGGCCTTAACTCACAGTGGAAAGAAATGGAAAAGCAAATGAGCCCGTGTGATGAAGAGAGCAGAGGTTTGAACTCCTGGGATAGCTAACCTGTGCCTGTGAGGAAAACACTCACTGGTTCATGAGGGCTGCACCTCCGGGACCTACCTCTCAACACGGCCATATTGAAGAATTGAGTCCCTGAATGCCTTTTGGTACTCAGAAATACAGAGAAGCTTTTTCACAGCTTGCAAGTGCCACATATTTAAGAGTTTGAATTGTTGGCAGTAAACAAATAAATGGATGAGATAACTAGCCACCCCTCCCTTCTACATAGAGGGCCACGAGAAACCATGGAGACAGATGGAAGGGCTGGAGACTCGCCTCTGAGGAAACTTTCTCATAGAGTGTCATGATTGTCACCTGTGATGCGAGCAGCACAGGGAGAAGTTGTTGCCTTGACCCAAGCATAGATCTACATGCTCAGACTGCATGTTCAGTGTCTCCATCTGTAGGAAGTTCACTTTGTAGAGATAGTATACAGACACATATATGTATAGGCATATATGTGTGCATGTGTGTTTTGAGACAAGGCCTCATAGCTCAGGTGGCCTTGAACTCTCTATGCAGCAGAGGATAACCTTGAACTTCTGATCCTTCTACCTCCATCTCCTGAGTGCTGAGATCACAGGACTGAACCACCATGCCTGGTGAGGATTAAATCCAGAGCTCCTACATGCTAAACAGAAATTTACCAAGTAAGCCACAGCCCCAGTCCTAGAGAGTATATTTATTTTATTTTATTTATTTATTTGAAAGGAGAGAGAGAAAGAGAGAATGGGCACACCAGGGTCTCTAGCAACTGCAAACAAGCCAGATGCATGCACCACTTTGTACATCTGGCTTTATGTGGGTACTGGGTCCTTAGGCTTTGTAGACAAGCACCTTAGCTGCTGAGCCATCTCTCCAGCCCAAGAGAATGTATTTAAATATCTGTTAGGGAACTGATGGATGGTGCTTCTAGGTAAAGGGCAGGATGTATCAAAGCCAGTGATTTGAATCACTGTAAAGTTCAGCTTTAGTTCTCTGACTTAGGATGGAGGAGTGAAGAGCAAGCCTTGAGTTGGATCCAGACCTGCTCATGTACTGCTATTTGTTTGCAGTGTCTTTTTTCAGTTGTAGCTTTATATCTCCCTCTTTCTTTAAAACTGTCAAAGAAATGGATGTTAGGGAGTTGGCTCAGTGGTTAAAGGCACTTGCTTACAAAGCCTGCTGTCCCAGGTTTAACTCCCTAGTACCCACATAAAGACAGATGCAAAAAGTGGCAAAAGCATCTGGTGTTAGTTTTCAGTGGTAAGAGACCCTAGTGCGCATATGTACGTGCTGTGCACATGTGTGCACATGCATGTGTGCACGTGCGCGTGCACACACACGTGTGCAAATAACTAAAATTAATTAATTAAAAAAATGTTAAAGAAATGGCTTCATCGTTATGAACTGTTTCTGTTGGTGGTTGCCCTTGGACAGGTCTTTCCTTCAAGGGTTGTCATGGCAACCTGCCCATTCAAGGGACTTGCAGGTGGCCAATGCTTCTTCTAAGAGGCAGGCTTCTGCTCCTCCACGTGTCTGGGGCCTTGGGGACTGAGCAGAGAGAAAGGATAGCAATAAAGTAGGCTCTTTTCCCTGAAGGATCTGAACTGTGGGCATGAGAAAGAATGGAGCCTTGCAATTCAGGTGTATGAGCAATGTGGGAAGAATAAAATGCAGTGGTACAGTCCTGTGGGATCTGGAGGAGAGTGACCCTCCTGAGCACAATGTAAGAAGCTCTATTGCTATCAGTGGTAATAGTGTAGACTCCCTGGTTTTGGTCCTGAGATAATTCCATTCGGTCATCCAATCACTCATTCATCAATATTAAAAGACCAGAAATGGTACACATGTAGTTTCTGCCCTTAATTAACTTGCAAAATATTGGGGCAGGTGCTACTGTGAGGAGCAGACAGCTTTGGGATGATCTGGGGGAATTTTGTTTTTAGCAGAAGAGCCATCAAGCTTTGACACTTGAATAGGATAGGCTTTGTACATAAGAAGAAGGATTGCAAATGACAGTTCCAAATGGAAGAAATGACATGTTGCCAACGCTTCAAAGTGACACAGATACAGATAACTCTAGTGGGAAACTTTAGACCATCTGTCTTAGCCAAGGTCACACTTTTAATCAACAGAGACTACAGCTGACTCAACTAAGCAGAAAGGGGCTAATTAGTCAGCTCCTTCTTATCAACTTGGAGGCTATAAGCCAGGGGCAACTCATGAAATAGCACCACATACATGGTCCTATGAAGATATTCCCACCGGGTATCTGGCACTGTTGTGGTGGCTGAATTCTGAATGAGAAGTAGATGTGGAAATCCTCACAAAGGGGTCCTGTGTGCCTCCTTATTGGACCTCCCAATTCAAACCTTAGGGAAGAAGGGTTAGCTGCATGGGAGGCTGAAATGGAGAGAATTTGGTACTTCCAGCTCCATGGAGAGAGTAGGCTCTGCCTCCTGAACTGTGGTAGGATCCTCAGTGCTGATGTAAACAGTAAGGAAACGCTGCAATGGAAGATCTTCCTACACAGGAGAGTAAGGCTTGATCACTGCCTTCAAAGGTGCTTGCTTGTACAATAATGGAAGTGATATTTCTAGCTGTAAATGATGCAGGGCAGTGGAGAACATTCAAGGACAGGAGCAGTGTGGAAAATGGGCAAGAATTAGAATGACAATGCCAGGGGTCCCTTGCTTATGATGTAGAAGGAGCTAAATTGTCGCCCTGTATTAGTGTAGCAGTTACCTTCTCATTGCTGGAACAACACACCTGACCACAAACAGCATAGGGAAGGAAAGGGTTTCTGATTACGGTTTTGAGGGGAGGTTTCATCACAGTGGGGAAAGCATGGCAGGAGTGAACAGCAGGTTTTCATATCACCCTATCAGCATGCAGGAAGGAGAAGGAGTGAACTGGCTCTGAATGCACCATGGGTCTGGATCAATAAACCTCAAGGCTTATCCCTAGTGACAAACCTCCTCCAGCAAGGCTCCTCCAGCAGGGGATTAAGTATGATGTTTCATCACAAACATGAGAGGGAAGGACATTTTCCATGCCAACCACCACAGTGAGTAATGCTAGCCTTGAGACCTCATAGTCTCTGTGGTACTGTGAGCAGAAGAACGGAAGGCCCTCCAATGATGAGTTGTCATCTAACCATGGGATTTCCCATCATTAGCCATTAGGCCAGTCCTTCCAGGAACAGTTTCTCTTTCATACTTGCAATGACATATCAGATCCATAACACCCAGGGTTTCAATTTCACAGCTGATTTCCCCAAACCCCAAGCATCCCCTCAAGTCTTTTGTTCTTTAATAAATATGGCACAACTGTTCTATGTCCTGATGAGTTTGACAATCTCAGTGCTCAGTGCTAAGGAAAAATGCTAAGGGGATTTGAGGTGGTCGTGTAATCAGGGGCACTAGTGGAGGTAACACTTAAAGGGGGCATCCAGACTCCTGTTCCTTTGGTTAGAATCTCTGTTTGCCAGGACTGGACACACCAAATCCCTTTCAGTTCCTCATTTGTAAAATAGGTCCACTGGAGGCATTGCATCTCTTTTTAACCTAATCTCCTTTAACACGACCTTATTCATGTACTTTTTATTTTGTCTTAACATTTTATGTTTTATGTATTTATGTAATTTGCTATTCTGATTTGTTGATGCTGGGCATGGATTTTTTTTTTGAGAAAATCCAGATTCATCTACAACTCAGTGCTTATGGTCAGTAGAATCCCAAGCTCTGCAAAGGTGTTCATGTTAAGTCCTCGGGACCTGTGAATATAATAGGTCAGATGGCAAGAGGCTGCAGGTGGGATTGAGACTCATCTGAGGAGGTCACCCTGGATTATCCAAGTTGCCCCATGTCCTCATAAGGACATTTTTTTTTTTGGGAAGATATGCTGTTTATTCCTCCTCTCATGTCTTTTCTTTTTTTTTTTAATATATATTTATTGTCCATAATGTGTTACATTATTTAGTGGGCAAACCATGCGTTGTTATCCCGAATTCCCCAATTCCCCCCCTCCCCATCCCTGATCAGTTGTATATCCTCCTCTGTGGGCTGTCTGTATTAGTCCTTGTGGCAAGGTATCCTGTATATCTTAGTACTCATCCCGGTCT
>PVHP010032770.1:0-20101 GCA_004024765.1 Zapus hudsonius | reverse complement strand
TAGAGGAGGGTGTGGGGCTGTGGGGACTAAGTAGGCAGAGGGTGGGGTGCCAGGTCCTATGTAGCCTGCTAGGGGGTGTGGGGCCCCTTAGAGGTAAGGTACGATGGGGTAGGGTGTCAGCTGCCTGTCACTGCTGCCCAGGGACTATTTATCACATGGGGAAACCGTAGGAACCAGGTTGCTGGTGGGCACGTGGGGAAACTGCAGGACCCAGAGCTTGAGGATACCTCAGGGACCAGTGCTTGGGAATTACACAGAATCAGTGGGCTGGGGTACCATGGGGAGCCAGGGTCGGTGAAACTGCGGGGGTAGACAGGCGGGGAAAATCACAGGGGCAAGGTCTCAAGGAAGCCTCAGGGTTCTGTGGGCAGAAAGTACCACAGAGGAAGGAAGAAAAAGAAAAGGGAAGAGAAAAAAGAGAAAAAATAAAATAAAGGAGTAAACAAGAAAAAAGACTGGCAAAAACCTGAAGGGAGGTGCTGGGCAGATGTGCTGGAGAGGTCTTGCCAAACTTTTTAAAAATATTTGATTATTTTTACAGATTAGACAGCACAGATTTATGAAGAAATCCTCTCAGTCCAAGCCTATGGTCGGGTACCTTTTCCTTTGTTTTGCTGGTAGTGGGAAGATAGGAATCGTATTGATTGGTAGTAAATATTGGATCTCACTACACTGTCTATACTAAAAAAGAAGTACCTAGATTTTTTTATTATCATATGTCTCCTAGTAAGTTAATAGGGCAAGCACCTTTGAAAACCTCCAAGTGAATTTTGGACATCTTATTTCAGGACAAATTGTGTCTTTTGATAGTGCCCGAACTCCAGGCCTTTAAGGTACCATTTCTGCTCTTAATGGAAACTTGCCCATTAGCCTAGTTAAAAATGCTGCCGTGATTCAAGCAGTAAAACCTTTTAAAGCCTCTTTGCACCTGGTTTAACATTAGCTTTTTTGTTCAAAGAACAAACAAGCTTAGAGATATTTTCCCTTGATGATTCTGGTTTCATTCATAGGGCTTAAAAACACAAGGGAGAGGCTAGACTCTAATATGCTGTTACTAGGAGACATAATTTTGAGCCTAACAGAAATAATGCACTTGATTGCATTATTAATGTGTTCAGCATGAATCTAAAATAAAATAATAATAATAAAAATAAAATAAAATAAAATGATAAATGCCTATCTCTGAGGTTTCAAAAGCAACTGTATGCACACCACCAAAGGCAACCAGAGTTCTATATTGTGCCTCCTTCTCCAAATTGGCCAGACTAGAGTGTAACAAATTATATCTTGGACCTTCCATGGGATATATTATGGTAGAGTCCACTTCAGTGGCCAGCAGGAGGCCTTCAGAAGGGACAAAATGGCCAAAGAGCAGACTTTGTGCCAAGGTTGCTCCTTTCAAGCGTGTTCCCTACTTGCTTCTTTGCCCCCAGACTCTCCATCTCATGTGCTATCTCTTTTATTGGAACCCTCAAAGTGTACTAAGCATCTCCAAATCTGTCTTATGTATCTATGGTGACACATGCGATTCACTCTATTTCTAACTATGTTCCTGTGTGACTCTGCACTTTTCCACTTCACCTCCACCCCATCCCCCCACTCTGAGCCCCTTCCTTCCACATTGTGAAACTTGACATGACACATTGTGCGTGTTCAATAAACACTTGTTCAGTAGCTGCATAAATGTAGTGTTCACATGCCTTGCAGCCTTCACAGGCCTCCAAAACATATGAACCACAGAGTAGCAGTTTGTAAAACTGTGCTCATGAATGTAACATGGCATTTACATTCTTTCAAAATGTCCCACCTCTTCGTAAAGTTATTTTCCTTTTAAACAGTTGTGAGACACATGAAGAAAAACTGGAGACCCGGTTTTCTAAAATGTGGATTTTCACCTACTAAATTTCTTTACTGAAACTAAAACTTGGCTGTTCTGATCAACACCTTTGTGTGGGTAGATTGATTGATGAATCAACTCTTCAGAAAACAAACATTTGAATATGCTTGCCCTTTGGACTGACATATGAATGGGAGTCCTCTCTGGTCTGGGACATGACTAAATGTGGATGTCTGGTTTGTTCTTCCAGAATTCATCCCACAGGCATTTGGAATGCCGCTATCCCAAGTCATTGCCAATGACCGGGCCTATAAACTCAAGCAGGACTCACAGAGGGAAGAGCAGAAAGATGCATCCGATTTTGTGGCTTCCCTGCTACCATTTGGAAACAAAAGACAAAACAAGGAACTCTCAAGCAGTAACTCATCTCTCAGCTCTACCTCTGAAACACCAAATGAATCCACGTCCCCAAATACTCCTGAACCGGCTCCTCGGGCCAGGAGGAGGGTGAGTTAGCCAGGACCTCCTGTGACACTGGGAAAACTGAAGATGAACAAGGTTACACTTGAAATTTGGGTTCATGTGAAAACTGATGCCCGGTGGGTCCCAGTTATATTTGGAAGGTCAGCACCTGCCATTCCCTCAAGACTTTCCTGGTTCCTCCACAGGCTGTGAGCTGTCCCTCTGTGTTAGCCCTGTGCTCCAAGCATTCTATATGGCTGTCACTGGTGCATATCTGTTGTCATCTATTGGTGTTCTGCTAGAGTCACACTACATGCTGAGCCTTGAGGGCTTGAGGTTATTTCTCCAATGTCACTCTGTGAATATACCGAGAAGGATAAATTGACTGGGGATGTTAATAAGCAATGAAACTTTTCCTTATCTGCGATACTTGTTTCCTTTTAAAGGGAAACATGACATGGTATATGTATTGTCTTTCAAATCCATACTATGGACATTTTGGCACTGATGATCAAGCGAGTAGACCTCCTGGGTCTGGTGCGCTCTTTCATGCAAATTGGAAATCTGGAAAGCTGTTTCTTCAGGCAGACTGGATGGCAAGTATCAGTTAGCTGCTGAGCATCTCAAGTCTTGCTAGGTCACTGGGAGGTCGTCCTTCCCTTTCCTCTAACCTGTAGGCCCTAAATCTTTGCCACATCAGCCACTGAAGACTGCCTTAGTGAAAACTGCAGGCACACCCCAGTTGAAACTCACATTTGAAAATATTTAATATTTAAAATATTTCTCTATTTATTTCTTTGAGAGGGAGATGGTGAGAGAGAGAGACACCATGGGCCACCAGTGTCTCTTGCCACTGGAAATGAACTCCAGATACATGTGTCCACCACTTTATGCATCTAACTTGACCTGGCTACTGGGGAGTTGAACCTGAGCTTGCAGACTGTGCAAGCAAGTGACTTTAACCTCTGAGCCATCTCTCCAATCCCCAACCTGAGGCCCTGGGTTTTTGTTGTTGTTTGTTGCTGTTGTTGTTGTGTGTGTTGACTATGATTAAAACTGGCAAACTCACAAAATTATGGAATACTTGTATTTTCAGGATGAATTTGTGTTTCTGAGCCTGTCATTGTCTCATACAGTCTATCAATCCATATGACACTAGCACCCCAACTCCAAATTTGACCTTCCTAGGGATCTAGGACTTAGGTGGTGGACTTTCCTCATGCTCTTTTCTCTGTCCAGGCCCTGCCAGGTTGCCAGCAGTTAGCTTTTCACTTCATGCTTCATCAAGGTTGGGTGGCTATAACACACATGGTACTGTTGCTTCCATGCCCACCATCCTTCCATCTGCCCACATCCCCCCTCTTTTCTGGAAGCTTTCTATGATGTCCAGAGCTCCCATGCATGCAAATGGAAGGTTGTAAGTACTAAGGAGATACCATCAGCTCCCAGTCCCCACCAGCAGCTGCCCTTCACCAGTGCTTCCAGAGATGTGGGGTATAGATACCCCAGTTCTCTTAGTAGAGTGAACTCTGAAGGGTAAGATCTGCATTGTCTTCCAGTTCTCCAGGGAGATTGAGCAACCAGTTGTCCATAATGTTCTGGGTTGAAAATGCTCCCTGTCTCATTTCCCCACTGCCCTACAGCTGTGTCTTGAGACCACCTCCTTAATGGGCATATGGTACTACTACTTCTGAGAAAAATGAAACAAATCCTGTCATATGGGCACTTCCTTGGGGACTCAGAGTCTTCTTCAGAAATAACCTTGATCAAGCCATTTTAGGAAAGGGTCACTTGTGTTGGACTGGATCTGTCTCTTGCACTTCTTAAAATACCAGAGTCACATCTATCTTTTTATACATTGAGGTCATTCGCTAAGTTTCCTTTAAAATAGGAAAGATTTTATATGACCATTTGCCCTTTTGTGGATGTCCACTAACTATTTCTGCATTAAAAAACACTACTTCATACAGTCATGGTTGAGAGTTTTTGTTGTTATTGTTTTTTTTTCCACATCTCTGACTTGACCTCACTCATTGAGTATGCGATTTTTTTTCTTGTTTCAAAAAAATGAAGTGGTTGAGTTAAAATGCTTTCATTATATGTTTTCTTTTTTTTTTTTTTTTTTGTCTTCCATATGGAAAATTCTATCTACTTTTTTGTTTTGTTTTGTTTTTTGAGGTAGGGTCTCGCTCTAGTCCAGGCTGACCTGGAATTCACTTGTAGTCTCAGGGTGGCCTCAAACTCACGGCGATCCTCCTACCTCTGCCTCCTAAGTGCTGGGATTAAAGGCATGTGCCACCACGCCCAGCATTTTTTTTCTATCTATTGTTGAAACTGTGACTAGCAATACCTTCTCCTATGTTGTGCAGATATCCTAACTTTAAAAAAAAAGTGTTTCTTTTTTCCCCGTTAATGTGTAAGTAATGAACCAATATATCAACCACAAAATTATTCAAATCAGTGTTTTTTCAGAGAGGGATGGTTATAAGCAAATGCATATATCGGTGACATCTGGAAGCAGCTGATTTTGCCTGTGTTCTCTGTCCTCTTCTTCACATCTGTGCATCTTTTGCAGGGCGCCATGTCAGTGGATTCCATCACTGATCTGGATGACAACCAATCTCGACTACTAGAAGCTTTACAACTCTCCTTGCCAGCTGAGGCTCAGAATAAAAAAGAAAAAGCCAGAGATAAAAAACTCAGTCTGAATCCTATTTACAGACAGGTCCCCAGGCTGGTGGACAGCTGCTGTCAGCATCTGGAAAAACATGGTTAGTAGGCTTGTCATCAGCCATCACTGATCCAAGAAAGGTCCCTTTAAGTGCCCACTTTCAATTCTATGCTCCTTTGAGAGGACTTTAGAGCAATCTTTTCTTTATGAACTAAGTGCCAAAATGTAAGTGTTCAATTCAAAGGTTACTATGCTTAACAAGATTCGGGGAGTGAGATAAATCTGATGATATTTGGAGGCCTCAGCCCCCAAGGATATTCAGAAATGACCTGAATCAAGCATATTGGGAAAGGGACACTTGTGTTGGACAGGATCTGTCTCTAGCACCCACTTCAAGCACAAGAGTTACATCTATCACCAAGTTTCATTTAAATAGGAAAGGTTTTATATGACTGTTTGCCATTTTGTGGCTACTATCAACTTTCCTAGCCATACTTTTGCAAGTCAACTCCTAATAATATAATTTTAAAATGAGAATTCTTTAATTTTTTTCAGAAATTTATGTTTGAGTCATGAAACTGCTATATCCATTATAAAACTTTGTTTTCTATAGCATTAGCACATATTTAACAGACATGGGGGGCACATACTTTATGGGCATGGGGAAAGTTTCTTAATAGCTTCTTGAAAGATAATATGCTCATTGTAATAAAGAATAAGAAGAAGGAGGAGGAGAAGAGGAGGAGAAAGCAACTGGGCCTAGTGATGCCGGTCTATAATCTCAGCTATTTGGGATGCTAAAGCATGAGGTTCAAGTCCTGCCTGGGTTACAGAGTGAGTTCAAGGCCAACCTCGGCAAAACCATGAGACCCTGTCTCAAAATAAAAATAAAAAAAGAAGTAAGCAGAGCACTTCACTTGCTTAGCATGCATGAGGCCTTGAGTCCAGTCCTCAGGACTTTAAAACATTAAATAACAGAGAAAGAAACAAAAAACCAAAGAAAAATTCTGAGGCAACTATTGCAGACATAACTGTGAACATCTTCATCTATTTCCTTATACTTAAATTGGAGTTTTGTGAAAGACATTAAACATGCATTTAAATCAATTAACATTTAGTTATTATATAAAAAATTAAGCACAGGTTCTTTTAATTTTTTTCAGCTTACCTTTCACTGGTATTACTTTTGTACCTTGAACCATTTTCCCCTCCCTCTATACCTCCCTCCTTCCCTCTATCTATCTATCTAGCTATCTATCTATCCATCATCCATCTATCCATTCATCTATCTATCTCTGTATGTGTTTATTTTTGCATGTATGTATATTTTCATTGTTTTAGAATAATTAATGTGTACTTTAGGGCCACTCAAGAAGATAAGCTGATTGAGTTTCCAATGACCTGATTCTATTCCAGATTTCCATGTTATTTCTACATGATGAATCTTGATAAATAAGAAACACAGTCAAATTCAAGTAGATATTGACTTGATTGCTCTAAACCAATGGGAAAAAAGCAAATGTCAAACCTTCCAAAGCATATCTTTCTGGCATGGTTGCACATGCTTGTAATCCCAGTGCACACTGGTTAAGGCAGGAGCATCTCCTGTTCAAGACCAGTTTGGGATACATAGTGAGTCTGAGGCCAAAACAAAATGAAATGAAATTAGCAGCAAAACAGCAACAACAAAAACACTTTTCTTTTATAAGATTTTATTTGGCTCTTTTTGAAATGGGTAACAGAGGGCATGAAACACTTGAGTCTTATAAATATTTGTCAGAGATTTTTCCACCCTCTCCAAATTGATCTTCAAAACATTAAATTGGCCCCATCTATATTCATGTACCCAACCATTCCTCTCTAATATTTTTGCAAATACTTTATATATCCATAAGTAAAAAATCATTTAAATATCTCAATTTTCCAGAAACCCAGATTTTAAAAAAGACAAGATTATAACAGAGAACTGTTTCTGAGATTTAAACTATTTTGGGAGTGGGACCTAATGCTCATTGTGCCTGTCCTCATTTCTTGAAGTCCCTAATCCTGAGATTCAGGTACTTCAGCGTCTGGTTTCCATGTTAGATTCTAAAAAAAAAAAAAAAAAGGAAGAAAATGGTCACACCAATTCCTGTGGCAGGACTAGTCAAAGTCATATTACATTATGAAATCCACAACTTTTATATGTCCACCTGTTCTTTGAATGTCTGAAATGTTTCTTCTCTGGGGAAAATCTCTGTAAATCTCTCTCTCTCTCTCTCTCTCTCTCTCTCTCTCTCTCTCTCTCTCTCTCTCTCTCTCTCTCTCTCTCCTTCCTTACTCTCTCCCTCTCTTCTGCTCTCTTGTCATATATTTTTTAAATAAAATAGATGTTTTCTCCAAGATCAAAGCACCAACATATGTATATGCAAATCAGCAATGATCAGCTTCATTCCACAATTTCTCAAATCATCTGAAACTTGAATTTAACACTTTTAAAATATAGAACTGATAAATATGGTATTTATGGATATTATATTGTCTAACTGAAAAAAACCTATAGAAAAGGAACTAAAATGTTACTATAGTAAGATAATAAAATAAAAATAAAAAAATATTTTTAATATTGAAGCAATAATAAGCTACATGCTATAATAAAATCATTCCTACTATTATAAAAAATGAAGAATGGTTATAGCAATGTGAATGAAGTCCCTATTAAGAAAACTACAATCTTTATCTAGAAATATGGTGCAATTTAAATTCATTTAATCCATATTGTACTACTCAGTCTTCTTCCAATGGCAGGAGAAAGAAACTGACATAAATGGTCTGGGGGATGGGTTAGTGGTTAAAGCTACCTGCACACTAACTTGCCTAGCTAACGTTGATTTATATCTGGAATCACAATGTGCCTGTAGCAACAGGAGGCAGAGTCAGGAGAATCTGGAGCAGATATGAAGTTACTAAAAGGCAAATTGACAGTATCAATACTTTGAATAACTTTGTAGAAATGTCTAGTCTAATATATGGTAGTGATAGTACTTAGAGACAGCTTTTCACAACAGTACTGATGCTTTGGGTTAGATAAACACCCTTGTATGTATTGCATATCTAGGACAATATTCAAAGAGAGTTAGAAATGTGACATGTACACAGAGATGTTCAGAGTAGGACCTTTCACAATAGCAAAAGAACAATGTACATTGGGAGGACTTATACACCATTCAAATGGTCAAAAGAATAAATTTTAGTCTGTTCATATAACAAACTAGTTTCTATCCATTTAAAATTACCTTTGCAGGGAAATTTTATAGGCATGAAAATGAACTGGGACCTAATATGGAATGAAAGCAAAGGAATTCTATCTAGGTGAAGAGGAGGTAGATAGGTAGGTAGGTAGATAATCAATAGATATATTATATATATACATATATTATATTATATATGTCAACACATATTATATATGTTAAATATCATATATACATATATATGTATGCATAGTTATGATCTCAACTAAGCGCCATACATATATATGGAGATAGAGAGAAAGGGAGAAGACTGAACAGAAATAACCTATACTTTTAAGTGAATGTTTCTTACCTGATACCTTTTGAAATGGTTTTCCCATTTTTCTGCATTTTATAGATTTTCTTTAAGAAGCAATTTTTCCATACAGTTACAAAAAAAGGAAATATCTATTTAAAATCGATAAAGATCAAGTTCACTTTTAGGCAATATGCTGAATAATTAAAAATATCACAATACTTTGTCTCATGTGGAAACATTGTGAAAGTATCTAATAGCACAGGAGAAAACTTTCTGTTTAATGAGAATAATTGGGGTGCTCAAAGGGCACACAAGTTATGTCACCATCATCCTGTGTATCACAGCTCTGCAGTGCATTCAGCGCTGTTGCTGCACTGAGGTGCTTCAGAGTGTCCAGCCTTAAAGCAAAACTATCGATTTTGTTTGCTTATTTACAGGCCTACAGACAGTGGGGATATTCCGTGTTGGAAGTTCCAAAAAACGAGTAAGACAAGTAAGTGAAAAGTGAAGGTTATTTCACTTGACATTTAATTGAATTACTGACTGCACAGTTCAAGTTTATGTAAATTCTCTTCTGAATAGCTTTTGCTTAACTTCCAACTGATTATCACATTATTAAGTCCCAGGAGATGAAATATAAATTAGATGCTTGGAAAAGAAGAGTTAGAATCCAACAGGCAAAGAAATGTCTGAATGTGTTCATTCCATGTTGAGCCAAAGAAAACCATTTTATAAACATGTTACTGAAACTGTAAAAGCAAGAAATTCAGAGAATACTTAGTCAGCAAATGATAGTAAATAGAAATTTATTGTATAGTACTTAGTTTTACCAAAATGTACTATGAAAATGTCATTCACCTTTTTACATATCCAATGATATGTTTGTGTATTTACTTTGGTAAAAATGAACAATTGTAAGTTTCCAGAGAACCATTAATTCCACAATTCATTTTAATGATGCAACTATGATTTCTTTCAGCACTGTGCAGAATTCCTGGAGCAGATGTTTGGTAATAGTTGTCAAGAATAGTTTCCTTTGATCAGACAGGTGTTTGTGTTCATATTGGTTTCATAAAAGGCAAGCCATCCTTTGAAAACAAAAGAAGCCATTTGTTGGTGACAGAAAATTAAAATGTTTCTAAACAGAGGGTAATAAGGAACTCAGAAACTCAAAATGTATGCCAAGTGAAAATAAATTCTAGTTGGATATAGGTGAAGACATATTTGTTTACATGTTAAAATAAATGTCCCATGTGCCTTTTCTGTCAAGATAAAAAGGGTTTAAAAAGGGTGCTTTTTATTGAATAGGTTGATTTTAGTCTTTATAATGACTTCAAGCTTGATCATTTAATCCTTCACCACAACACTTGAAAGATGTAAGATAGTAGAGCAACATTTCCTAGGCCTCTCACCTGTGGAGAACTATAAAATATTTTTTTATCAATAACTTCCCATTGAATCAGCCCACTGGTTGTGAGAGAAGACCTCTCTCCACCCTTTCTTTGAAGTTTATATAAGTTAAGAAGTCTACTTCAAGGTCATGTGGTTTAACTACTCACTCTTATTTCATGACCTAAGATCTTTTCACAACCCATTCTCCCTACGTGTGTATGCTCAGAAAAGAAACATGCTGTGTCTGAACAATCACAGTCGGGGTATTACCACTGAGAATACTCTCACTTGCTATCAAACACAGGTGGGTGGTGAATATTAATAATTATTATAATAATAATATCCTCGTTATGTGGACAGATGGAGGTGCAAAAAATTATTTGTCAGTTATATATTTGAGTGCACCAAAGGGAAATTTTTTGTATGGAGATTTACTTACAGATTACCTAATAAAAGTACAATCAGTAGCAACTTAAGGCTAGATTCCAAGTATGAAATACACTTCAACTCACTGGCTGTTTTATTTTATTATGTAACTCTGCATCTTGCACTTTTTCTTTCGAAAGTAAGAGCTAATTATTTGCGGGATTTTCTCCTTATCAATTAGTCTCTGTACTAGTCCGAGAGATGGGACAGGGATTTGCCTCTATTGATTACTGTACAATGAGGACCTATAATATCGCTGGAGACCAGAAAAATATAACAACTTTTCATTGAGTGAGTAACTGAACTAATAAGTTACTTAGAGAAGTCTCTTGCAGCTACAATTCATGGAACTGGATAATTATTTCTACAAAAGAGAATGCTGCATTGAAGGAGGCTGAGTTGTCAGGAAGTTAGCATGTGGAGTTAGTATTGCCTTCTTGCTATGACATTTCCCTGCTGCTATAAATGCTATAGACTTAGTATAATGACAAAAGCAGGGACTCCTTCTGGTAATCGCTCAAAATGTGATGCTGATAAATTTAAGATATAGCTTTATTTAGATGTTACCACCATTTAAATCTTCATCACAAATATCTAATCTGCATTTTTAAGTCATTATTTTTATAATAATCTTTGTTGAAGTAGTTGTTGAGTACTTCAGTAAGCTTTGATTATTCCTACATGGCAGGATTCATGACATGGCACCTTTTTTATAATAAATCCACTCCTCCCAAATTTAGTCATCAAAATTCTCTTCTATACCTTGGCCCTTACTTCAGTTTTCCTGCTTGTTGTTATTGAAGTGCTCTGATTACATCATTAACAGCTGATGCACAGATGATTTTATAACTCGATAAGTATTCCTATGTGCATGTTCTCATAGGTGTAATGTGTAGACTCTGCAGTGAAAGTGACATGTTGCTTACTTGTTCTTGGTGTCTGTACATCATACTCACTACCAAATGCTATGCATTTAAACATTTTTTTGTGGGCACTGAACATTGAGGTTTGATAGTTAGATGGTATCGTTGGTTATGTGGTACTTTTTTTTACAAACTAGCTAAGCTTATGAGCCTTATGTGACTGACACTTGAACCATTGCTTTTGCAGTTACGTGAAGAATTTGACCGTGGGATTGATGTCTCTCTGGAAGAGGAGCACAGTGTTCACGATGTGGCAGCCTTGTTGAAGGAGTTCCTAAGGGACATGCCTGACCCCCTTCTCACCAGGGAGCTATACACAGCATTCATCAACACTCTCTGTAAGTCACATAGCCAAATTGGTGGGAAAGTGTCCCTGGACAACTAGGATGTCCAGCTCACTTAGGAAAGCCTTGTCCATGTTTTTTTCTGGTAACTGTTTTGGCCCTTATTTATTGGTCTCCAATGAATGAGCTATTTGGGGGATTTTCTGAGCTTTACCCTAGGGATAATTAGTAAGGGGAAAGTTGAAATAAAATGAATGGGAATAGCCAAAAAGAATTTGGGATGCTTTCAAATGATCCCAGGACAGTAGAAAGTTATATAATTAATGCTTTGATGTGCTGGCACGAATTCATGTTGAGTCTGTGCCTAAAAATGAGTTGAGGTTCCTGGTATGAGGAAATAAGGAGCCAAGGAATCCAGAGAGGGAAAGGGGGCAGTCAACTTTTCAGAGAAAGCAAGATGGCAGAGTACAGTGCCAGTACTTTCAAAGGAGCTGCTTCCGGCTGGACATACAGACCCCAAGAGGAAGCAAGAAAGGTGAGGTTAAAAGATGCCTTCCTGCTCACATTTCTTTGAGCAATGCAGTGACTGAAGAGGGATGTCTGCTGAGAAAGAAGATAGTCAAGAGTCTTGATCATCACCTACAAAAAGTCTCTTCCTTGTGTATTGCTTGACAAAAAAGGACCCCAAAATTGTTATAAACTCAGATGTCAGAACACCAATTCGAAACCATTGTCAGTAAATATTTACCAACATGAGCGAAAATCCATGTAGTCAATATGAGTAGTGAGGAAGAAAGGGAGAAGGACATAAAGCAATGGAGTTCCTTTTCTCCTGATTTCTCTAGATGGGACTTTTCCCAGGTCTGACTGTTCTCTATAGATCTTTCAGGGAACCTGGTAGCTAAGTTGATACAGCAGTGGGACTGTGCACAATGGCATGAAGCAGCGCTGGCCTGACTAACCTTTTTCTTAAGACTGTTAAGACTGTTAAGAGAAGGTCTTTCCTCAGTTCCTGAATGGTGCAGGCTCCTCTTTGACTTAGAGAACATTTCTCTCTTTGTGTAGTGTTGGAGCCGGAGGAACAGCTGGGCACCTTGCAGCTTCTTATCTATCTTCTACCTCCTTGCAATTGTGACACCCTCCACCGTCTCCTACAGTTCCTCTCCATCGTGGCCAGGCATGCCGATGACAATGTCAGTAAAGATGGACAAGAGGTATAATTCCTTTGCTGCTATAAACACTGTGACTTCTTTTCTCCTGTTTTGTGGCTTAAAAAATAGCATTTCTTCAACTCTGATCTGTCTATATGGAAAGAGATCTATAATATAGTGCCTTTTCTGAAGGTACAGTTCCTAAAAGCAGGAATTCATGTTATAAGTTCCTGTGGACCATTGACCTTCTTGTATGTTTTAATGATGCATCAAAATGTTGTCATTTTCCACGGAAATGCTTGCTTTACTCAAGATCCTGAATTTCCATTTGAGAGGAGGTAAAACAATTAATTACAGGGAGCTTACACTTATGTAAACACAAAATCTTTGCGGTGGGAAGAGGTGACTGACCTGGTAACTGATTTGATCTGTTTTTTCTGCTTTAGAATTCAAATATTACATTCCCTTGTTCACACTTCTAGTATGACCCTGAAGTTCAAGCTCCCTCTTTAGAAAGATTCTTTTATTCCTTAAACCATCCATCTACAATATGAACTTGCTGAATGAGGTAAAGGGTCTTTTCTGCTTTTAAAGCAGATTTAGAGTTAACTAGAAGTTCTGATCTTTGCCATCGGATTTCAGTGCCACATGATGTCAACTGCTAGAGGCAGGTTTGCACAGTCCTATGGACCCCTTGGGCATATTCCAGTTGAACCAGGTGTCCTGACTCATGCTTACTGTGACACTCCCCAAAATGAGATCCTGGGTTTTGGCTCCCTTGGATTTTTCAGTTTTTCCCTTGGACAAAGGAAGTATTCGTTGTAATTTTCAGTGGTCTAATAGCTGGAACCCTATTTAAACTTCACCTTCACATGAGACCCTATTTCGTCTTTGATCCCAAGCATTCATACTTTTTTTTCCTAACATTGGTTTTCCCAGTAGGTCTCAAACACTTTAATAAGTTAGTATATACTGTAAATCAACAAAAGAAGTCAAAGGCATTCCAAACTTTTAAGTAAATCCTTGCTAAGCAGAGCTCAGCTGTATTATGGATTCAGTTCTGTGCTTATCAAATTTAATTCCCACAGGAAATATGTCATTTTTTCACCATAGTCCAGAAAGTCAATTCTGTATTTCTCCTCCTCCTTCTCTTCCCTATGAGTATGAGGATGGAACTTTCCCAAGTTAACCATTTGCCTCTATAGGAGTTATAATTAGTGAAACCCCTGCTGGTTTCCAATTTCATCATATGGCCCTAACACTGTACTTCAGCAGACACAACTCTCCCATGGGAATACTGTAATTCTTATAATTATTACATAGTTATATTATCTGTCTGGGTGTCAGCCTTTGCAGACTGAATATATAATAGAAGCTATAGAGTCATCAGCCTTGTGGCTGAGGTAAAGCAGAGCCTGTAGTTGGAAGTTACACCAATTGCCTCTCTAATGTTTCTTAAGTACTATGTAAAGAGAAAAAAGTTGGGTCTCAGGTGATTAAGAAGGCACTGATGAAAGCAAAAAAAAGATCAATCTAACTTGTTACCATATTGTATTTTTAGAATAAATTTCATACATGCTTTCAGTGCAAAGCTGAATGAGACTTCCATTGCCTGTATCAAAATGAAGACAACACTCTTGTATAAAAAATATACATTAAACAACATGCTGGGACCCTAGCTACTATTTCTCTCTCCACTTCCTTATGCTGACTTTGTGCCATAGTATCTAATCCTTCTAAAGGGCAAGAGAAATATCACTGTCCCTAACATAGCCCACAGAGAACCTCCACTTAGGATAATACAGTGGCACATTTGTAGATTTCCCAGCTCTGGGAAGGAGCCATATACCATGTAGTCACTGTAAATTTACAGTTACTAAGGCAACGTCCCAGCAGGTGACAATAAAATCTCTTGAGGAAAAGTCTCCTTTTCTAATCCACACAAAGTTGAAATATTGGTTTGTTATCAGACTGGCTGAGTGACTAGTAAACTTCCAAATGCACATCAACCTTAAGCTACCAGAAATACAGAGTTTTGAAGAAGCATACTCTACCAAGAGTCAACCTCAAGGTTTCTGAGATTCCCTAGAATTGATTTTCACAGCACAGTAATTATTTATAGTGGGGCTGTTTTGTGCATAGTAGGTTGTTTAGCAGCACCTTTAGCTTCTACCACTAGATGATTTTAGTACCCCCACTTATAACCTATGACAGCCAAAAATATATTCAAACATTACCCCAAATCTCTTCTTGTGTCATGGGAAGTCATAAATCACCTCTGTTTGAGAAGAGTAGATAGACTGTTTAATAATTCACTAAGTTTTCTTGAACCAATCTGTTAACCTTTCTAAATGTGGGCTTCTACATCTAAATGTTCGTCAAGTAGGAGCCAGGTGAGTAGGTATGAAACTGTAGTCACAACTACTTGGGAGACTAAGATAGGAGAATCCCTTGAACTCAGTTTTATGTCTCTAACAAAAAGGTTAGTGGCCAGGGAAATTTCCCATTGGTTAAAGGCATTTGTTTGCAAAGCCTTATAGCCCAGTTTCAATTCCCCAGCACCCAGTGTAAAGCTGGATGCAAAGTGGCACATTAATCTGTGATCCCAACACACCTACAAAAATGGGAGGTGGAGCTAGGAGACTCTGAAATTCACAGGCCAGTTAATCTGAAGTCCATTTCCAGTGAGTGGCAGGAAAGTCTGTCTCAAAGATGATCGATACGTCATAGGATATCTCCATATTGTCCTATGACTTCCATGCACCATGGCATGCACACCCATATACATATAAAATAAATAAATTAAATAAATAAATGAAATTTAAAAACCAGCTGACACTCTGTAAAGTTTGGGAGGCCTAGTTTACTATAAGTAAATTTTTTTTTAAAAAAATCTCAGTAACAATGAAGTTATACAATGAAGAAAGGGGTCAAAAGGGTTTCCAGACACTTCTGGTCTAAACCTTGCACTGAAATGAAGGACTAAAAACTAATGATCTGGCTGGGATGATGGCTCAGCAGTTAAAGGTGCTTGTTTGCAAAGCCTGCCAAAATTCATTCCCCAGCACCCACATAAAGCCAGATGCACAAAGTGTTACATGTATCTAGATTTGCTTTACAAGGGTAAAAGACCCTGGCGCTCGCTCTCTCTCTCTCTCTCTCTCTCTCTCTCTCTCTCTCTCTCTCTCTCTCTCTCTCTCTCTCTCCTTCTCTCTCCCTTTCTCTCATAAACACACACACATACATATACATATATATATATATGAACTTCATAGAAAATGTAAGAAAAACATTGCTTCTTTTAAAAGGTTAGAAGTGACAGAAACATAAGCAACCATCTCAGACTCGAACTTTACTTGATAAAGACTCCAGAGCAGAATAGTGCTGAGTAGGAAACAGGAAATTGGGTCATGCTCACATGAGTCTATGGGTAAGTTCTTGATCCTTTTAAGACATGAACCTTTGAGAGGATTTAATCACAGATGATATAATCTTTGAGAGGATTTAATAACAGATGTATATTGGTGAGAAAGACAGGAAGAGAGCTGGGAGGATTTTAGGTCAATGACAATATAGAAAACAGCACACTCCTTTAGGAATGGCTTCACATAAGAATATCCTTCCTATCTGAACCATGGATGTACTAAGCACTTGCTGAGTGTCTCTAAACTAGGGATTGTTTAGGATTTTTTCCTGTGGATACTATATGATTTAGAAGGCGGAGGAGGTGAGGATGAAAACAAAGAGACATAGCAAAGGAAGTACTCAGGTACTGTAGACATTCAGAGAAGAAGGGATAGGCATGGGCCAGAAAACTTACAAATGGCTCTATGGCAGAGACTGCATAAAAGCCACACTTAAATGGTGTGCAAGGAACTGAGTCGATGGGGCACATAAGTATGGTATAGGAGCAGGAGTTAGCTAAAGCCCTTTGGTAGAAGTTAAGGGTAAAAAGACAAGGATGAGAGGTTCTTTGTTCAGTTTTTTTTTTTTGAATGTGCAGAGTAGAATGAGGCTAAAAATTACATTATAAATTATGCAGAAACAGTCATATTTGGGTTTTTAATTCATCAGGACATAGATTTCATGGATTACAGAGTGGAAGAGAACCAATTCAGACTGTCACAACACCTAAGGGCTCCCAAGTTTTTTCCAAAACCTTGTTTTCATGAAGAAGAGGAAGAGGAAGGAAAGCAGACTTGGGATTAGGGAAAGTCTGAGCTTCCTCATCTGAAATGTGATCATAAAATTCCCTCTCTAACAAGTGCTTAAAACTTAATACACTCTTGGCCGGTGGGATCATAAGAATGTGTACAAGAAAGGCATGACAAAAATTATCAACTAATGGATTAGTGTTTGTGAGAAAATAGTGGTATCTTACTGAATTGGTCATCTTGTGAGAGCTTTGTTTTATTCTTTTGTATAGTTTGCTATTTGTTTTGCCACTTAGGGAAAAAAAATCCCAAATGTGAGAAACATGTTGGGTTTTTTCTAGACAGAATATAGCAGGAATGAAATGGAAACCTCCTGAGCACTGGCTTTGCAGGGAGTCCAAGAGCTACCTGGCATTATATGGAAAATGTGGTGTGAGTATGCACTTGTTTGATGAGAGAGTTCATGACTGGTATCCAGTTCTCAGATGACTGTGTATGAGGCAAAAACGGAGCAATGTGTTGCCATGGTTACTGATCTTTGAGGGGACACTTGAAATATTAAAAACATCTAAAATACATGAAAACATTCCTGTGTTATTTTGAATCCTGAGTGGATCAATGCATATGTTATTAACTATTTGGCAAAGGAATGTATGAAGAGCTATGTGGATAGATGAATGGATGGATGAGAGTCAATATTTTAAGTTCAGATAGGATGGAGATGTTATATCATAATAACTACATAATAAAAATTTTGGAGCTGGAACTTTTTGCTCAATATGCTCTTGAGATGACCATGATTGCCAATGTGTGATTATCAATTCAAGATATGCATCAAAAGGAAAATCATGGTGCCTGTTTGGATTTTGACAAAGATGTTTTGTCTTGCAGGAAAAAATGCCAAGGACAAGTTTTCACCAATTCTTGAGCCACCCAGCATTTTGAAAAGGAAACATAACAGTCGATTTTGTATTTTCTTCTATGATAGGTCACAGGGAACAAAATGACATCTCTAAATTTGGCCACCATATTTGGCCCCAACCTGCTGCACAAGCAGAAATCATCAGACAAAGAATTCTCAGTCCAAAGTTCAGCCCGAGCTGAAGAGAGCACAGCCATCATTGCCGTGGTACAGAAGATGATTGAAAATTATGAATCCCTTTTCATGGTAGGTGGCCCTTGATGGTGGGAAATATTAGCCAACTCCCTATCGGTTGTCTCTGGCATTAAAATGAATTCAGGCTTGTCACCATCTGGTCTATAATATTGGTCATTGATTGAATGCATTGGAAGACAGTCAGTTTTGGTGGGAATATATATTTACATAACACTGATATCACTATAAAAGTTTGTGATTCCATGTTTAAACAAACAACCATATCAGAATTATACCTTTCATATCACTTAAACTTGCCCCCTAAATAATAATCACACAGTGGAATCATTTAGGTATTCACAAAGCAGTGGTTCATTCTCAAAATATTGATAAAACACTTCTTTCCAGAATTCAGTCTATTGTCCTTATGAATTTATATGTTCACAACCAACCTTCAGTGATAACACTTTTCTAAGGTTCGTCCTGACACTGCCTCCTGCATGAAATCTCACCTTTCCTTCCTGTTACCTTCCCATGGGTGCTTCTCATGCCACTTATCTGTCCACTAAACACTATTACCATTCTTATTGATGTTTATCTTGCTCAACATTGTATTATGCTCATTTATGATCATTTCCCCTAGTAGATTTTAAATGCACTTAAACAAGGGCTGTGCCCTTGTTATCTCATTTTTGTATCCTTTGTATGCTTTTGGAAGGCCCTCTGTCTGGCAGGCACTCAATTAATATTTTTTGATTTGTATTGAATTACCAGTTCCTGTTTTCCATCATAAAACTGCAATGCTTGCTCCAGCTTCCCTTGAAATATTAGAACAAATGCCAATTCTCTTCTATTTCTGTTCTCGGCTCATATTAGATGTCAAAATTTATTGGAACTTTCCCCATGTCTCTTGTCCTTTTTCTCTTGTCAATTTGCAAACACCATAAAGCTGACCTATTCCACTAGAGCATTTGGGGGTCCTGCAACCAGCAATGCTGACTGCCTCCTTTGAATCTACTTAAGAGTATATTTATACTTATATAATGACTTGGAGTAGATGATTTTTTATGCTTGTTTTATCCTAATTCATCCTGGACATTCAAGAGTTAGTGATTTAGAAGAGTTGCCCTCTGAGTCTTACCAATTTGATCATGACCAAGTAATTCAATACTCAGCAGGCATCAGTCCAATCTCCATGAAATGGGAAATATAAAACAGACCCAAATCTCAGTCACTACCAGGATCATTTCATATGTGAAATATTATAAAAACTGTAAATGTCTGTACAACTATTTTCTTTTCTTTTTTTTTTTTGGTTTTTTAAGGTAGGGTTTCACTCTAGTCCAGGCTGACCTAGAATTCACTATGTAGTCTCAGGGTGGCCTTGAACAAATGGCAATCCTACCTCTGCCTCCCGAGTGCTGGGATTAAAGGCGTGCACCACCATTCCCGGCCCAACTATTAATTAACACTTATTTGGGCAACACAAGCTGTGTTGAATCTCAGTAGATTAATATCACAGACATAAGTATCTTGTTGACATAGTGTTTACTTAGACATGTGTCAGGCAGTGTTCCGGTTGATGACTTAGGAACCTGAGCTCCTTGCATTGTGAGAATCTGTCATCCCTAGGATTTTATGGGCATTCCCAAGAAGGAGCACCAATTATGTGCACTCAAACTCCATTGGTCAGACCTTAGCCACAAGCCATTCTTAACAGCAAGGGAGGCTGGCAATTGTATTCTGGCTAGATGCCCAAGAGGAAGAGAAAAATGGCCGGACCACACTAAAGATTTCACAGAGGTAGAGTGTGGCATTGTTCCTGTGTTGTATATGGAAAAGTCTCAAAAATGTAGAAGTAGTCATCAACTATATAAATTTCACACTTGAGTCCAAGTCCTCATAATTAATTACACATTTGGATGAATCAAATGTCTGAGTTTTCAATATTTTCATCAAGTTTTAAGTCACATTATCATTTTGCCAAGTAGTCTTGGCATTACTTCATGTTCTCTGGACTTAAAAAAAAATAATAATAGGGCTGGAGAGATGGCTCCGCTGTTAAGGCACTTACCTCCAGTGCCTAAGGCCCCAGTTCAATTCCCCAGTACCCACATAAGCCAGAGCCACAAGGTGGTGACCCTGTTTCTCTCTCTCTCTCTCTCTCTCTCTCTCTC
>PVHP010032769.1:0-20184 GCA_004024765.1 Zapus hudsonius | reverse complement strand
TCTATCAATTTAAACATGGGTGGAAAATATTTTGAAAAAATGTGCTAGACATATACAAGCTTCTCTTATTATTATTCCTTAAACAATACAGTATAACAAGTATTTAGACATTAACATTGTATTTGGCATGACACACAATCTAGAGATGACTCAAAGGATATAAAATGATATGTTTTATGCCGTTTTCCATAAGGGGAGACCTAGAACCCAAGGGATGCCTGCATGGGATTTTCTCCTGTTCACTGTTCAGTCCGGAGCACAGCCAGCAGGTCCCTGTGCCAGCAGCTTGGCACCTGTACTGCCCTTTCTCCCCCTCCCCCGTGGGACTCTATGCCAGACAGCAGATTGCTGTGAGTGATCATCAAAAGGGATAACCTTGAACTAACTCTAACTTCAAGTCATATACCAGTGTTACAGTTTGGATGCTGGGAGATGGCTCAGTGAGTAAAACACTTGCTGTACAAGCATTCGTACCCAAGTTCAGATCCCCAGACCCCATGTAAAAGCCAGAAGCCATGGTGCACACACTACGGAAAGGTGGGAAGCAAAAATAAGAGAATTTCCCAGAAGGTCGGGTATCAACTAGCTTGGTGACCACCGTGGTGAACAATAAGAATGAGAGACCCTGTCTCAAGGAGCTGGAAGGGGAGGATTGACCCTGAAAAGCTGTCCCCTGACCTCTTTATGTATGCTGTGATACAATCATGCCCACACTCACATATACGAACATGCACACATGTACACACACACACACACACACCAAAATAAATTACACCTTTTACAAAGCCATGCATTGTCTTATGTCAGAGACAAAAATCTTTTTGTAAAAATCAGTTTATCATTTACAAATTGCACTACATTAATTTCAATTAATAATAAATTAAATGAGACCTCTTCCTACCTTTTTTTTGTGGAGCATTGATGTTTTAAGGTACAAGCCCTGACTCTTCCCATGCAGGTAACATTTGAAGGGGAATTTCTCCTTAGAACTGACAATCAAAGCATGCCTGTGGCTTAGGCCCCTGTAGTTGCCTGAGCTATCATTTTCCATTTAGTTGAATGTGGTCTGTGCACAAACCAGCTTTCTAGAACAAGACAAACACCTCCCCTAGCAGACACACTACTTACTCCTGGTGGAGACTTTCCTTTCCTCTAATTGCCTCAAATTTCCAACCTCTTGCTTCCCCTAGTGCAGAGTTACAAAACCAAGTGTGTCTACCTCATATTGGAAAAAGCGTTAACTCCGTAAGTTGTATTTTCTTTGGAAAGGAGGAACAGGTAGTGGAAAACTGACCTCAGTTCAGATCAGGTTAACTATGGCCTTGGCTGGAAAAACCTCTCTAATTTCCTATGATCGATATAGCACATTCATTCATCTAGCCCCTGTGGTTCCTGGAGCATAAGATATTTTTAAGTTTCCAGCATACCCAGCAAGCGGAATAGTGGAAATATATATATATATTTAGCTGAAGCATGACTCCAGGTTATATAATCAAGGGGAGAGAAATTCCAACTAACCAGATTCAGGTATCAAAGGGGAATGCATCTTGTCAATTAGTTGGTCGGTCTCCTTAGTAGTTCTTTGGCTAGACAACCAAGGGCACTGGCCTTTTATTGAGTCGTTCCATTCTCTCTGTTGAACTGAAAGAGGTCCTAGCTCTTCCGTCTGTATCTTTACATCCCTCTGACATCCCAATCCTTGCTTTGAGAACACTTGTCATTTTAATTTTATTTTTATTTTTATTTAATTGCAAATACAGTGGCAAGCTCACTAAAAAGCAACACTTTAGATAATGGTTTCTCTGTGCTTTTTTTCTATTATTTCTTAGTTCGAAATATATACATCCTCTTCAGCTCTAAAGTGTCTGAAAATTTGGCATTTTTGCTTTCCCCTGCAGTTCTTTAGAGACATTTTCCAACAGCCCAAACTCTATAATGTAAGTTTCATGGTTTTATGAGGGCTATTTGTTTTACTGTATTCCAAGTGGTGCCAAGAAGCTATTTCTCTCTTTTCCAGTTGGAATGCAACTGAATATCTAGATTGGAAAATTCCTGACTGAGTGCACAGGTATACCATGTACAGTCACGCACAATGCCAACATCTTTTGAAAGCAGAAACCTAGCATCTAGCATGAAATATTACCGTGGGGTGGATGTAATTCTTGACAATTCAGTAAAACATCCTCTTTGAGAGAGAAGGGAAAGACAGTGCTTTTATTCAGAGAATAAAAAAGGAAATAAAAAAATCTTACATTGATTGCATATAGGTCTCTAAGTTGCTTTCTATTTTAAAATGTTGATGTTGAGGGATTAACACTTAGGATATATAAAAAATTGCAAATATTAAGAACTAAATAGGGGCTGGAGAGATTGCTTAGTGGTTGGGACACTTGCCTGCAAAGCTGAAGGACCCAGGTTCAATTCTCCAGTATCCACATAAAGCCAGATGCACAAAGTGACACATGCATCTGGAATTCATTCTCATTCCCTTCTCTCTCTCTGCCTCTCTCTGCATGCAAATAAATAAAAATAAATTTTAAAAAAGAACTAAATATTGTGCTTGCTTCAGCAGCACATATACTAAAATTGGAACAATACAGAGAAAATTAGCATGGCCCTTGTGCAAGGATGACATGCAAAAAAGAACTAAATATCATTCAATCAATAAATGGGCTAATGAGGGCTGGAGAGATGGCTCAGCGGTTAAGGCACTTGCCTCCAGTGCCTAAGGCCCCAGGTTCAATTCCCCAGGACCTACATAAGCCAGACCCACAAGATGGTGGCTCTGGTGCATTCTCTCTCTCTCTCTCTCTCTCTCTCTCTCTCTCTCTCTCTCTCTCTCTCTCTCTGCTTGAAGGATGAATAAGTAAAATATTTAAAAAAAATAAATGGGCTAATGAGCTGAGTAGACAGTTCTTAAAAGAAGAAATACAAATAGCCAAAGAATACTTGAAAAAGTGTTTGACATCCTTAAGCATCAGGGAAATGAAAATTAAAACTGCTTTGAGATTCTGTCTCACCCCAGTCTTACTAGCTATCATAAAAAAGCCAATGACAGGAAATGGTGGTAAAAATATGGAAAAAAGGAACACTTATTCACTAGTGACAGGAGTGTAAACTGGTATAGCCACTAAGGAAGATTGTGGAGGCTCCTCAAAAACCTAAAAAATGAGCTACCATATAACCAGCCATACAACTCCTGGGTATTTAAACAGGGAACTGAAAGACAACATAACACAGAAACACTAGCGCATCCATTTTTATTGAAGAACTGTTCACAACAGCTAAGAAATGGAATCAGCCTAGATGTTCATCAACAATTGAATTGGCACATATGCACAGTGGAATTTTATGCAGCCATCAAGAAAAATGATGGGCTTTAGAAATAGTTCAGTCAGTGAAGTGTTTGCCTTGTAAGCATGAGGTCCTGAGTTTAATCCCCAAACCTCATGTGAAAATGCCAGGTGTGGTAGCGTGCACCTTAATCCCAGAACTGGAGAGGCAGAGGCAGGAGGATCCCTGGGGTTTGCTGACCAGCCAGTCTAGCCTAATTGGTGAGTTCCAGGCCAGTGAAAGACCCTGTCTCAAAAAACATATGTGTCCTGTGTCTTTGAGGAACAATACCTGAGGTTGTCCTCTGCTTCCACATGTATATATACACATACACATATATCTACTCACACAAAAACATGTTGTGTACACATTCACACACTTAAATACGTGCATTAAAAATCATGATATTTGGTGGAACATATGTAGAACTATAAATAATTAAGTAAAATAAGCCAGACTCAGAAACACAAATACTACATGTTTTCTCTCACAAGCAGACTCTAGGTTTGAATTTGTATGTGTATTTGTAGGTCAGAAAGTAGAAAGAGGACCATCAGAGGGGAGGAAGGGACCGTTAGGGAGGGAAAGAGATGGAAAACATGTGATATCAAAGCAGAAGAGGGTACTATTTAGGAGAAAGAAGAGAACTAGCCAGGGGGAGAGAGGAGGGTAGAGTGGTGAGGGAGTGGGATGAAGAAGAGCAAAGCATGAAGACATACAGGTATGAAAATGCCATCACGAAACCAAACACTGAATACTAACAAAAAACTTGATGTTGTCAGGTGTGGTGGGACGCACCTTTAATTCCAACACTCAGAAAACTACGGTAGAAGGATCACCATGAATTCAAGGCCAGAGTGGACTACAAAACGAGTCCTTTCTCCCCCTCCTTCGTGTGACTCTGTATGCCAGACGGCAGATTGCTGTGAGGGAGAACACATCCTGGTCTAGAGTAAGATCCTGCTTCAAAACACAAGGAGATGAACAAAAAGGATGCATAAAACTGCGAATGTGAATCATCAGTTCAGGAAGCAAGCTCACTAGGAGAGTATTTGTTGCAATGGGCTGTTTTCAACTCAAGCCCATTGGGAAAAGATGGTGTGGTGGTTAGGCTGTGTTGTCAACTTGACCTTTTTAGTAACTCTTGGGTGGGTCTCTGAGGAAGGCAGCCTCTCAGTAGGGCAGGATGTAAAGAAGCTCAAAAAAGCTAGAACTGAAAATCCTTTCCTGTGTGGGCTGTTCAGGAAGGAAATTCCAGAGACTCAGGAAGCCATTAAGTCTGGGTAGGGCTGTAAGGCCCCACCCTAAGCCTATATAAAGGGGAAGAAATTCTCTCCTTTGCCCTCCTGTCTGTTTGCTACTCTGTGTGTATGGTGTTGGTGATGGGTTTCTCTCTCTGCTTATACCTGTGAAAGAGGGACAGCCTCTTTTGCTGTTACAGAACTCCCCCTGTATCTATAGCTACAAATAAATCCGTTCCTCCCATAAACTGTGCCTGGTGTGAAGATTCATCCCAGCAGCATGTGGCTGACTACAACAGATGGAGACTTCATTCTAAAGAAATTCAGTGAAATTGGTTTGTACCAGAAAATGAACATGTAGTTTAGCAAAATTTCCCCCAATAATGTCATTACATAAGAAGCGTTATAGAGAACAGGTGGAAGGAGGTGTGATGATAACATCACATGAGTTTATCACGTGCTTCTAAGCAGTGCTATCATCTATAGATGGTAACCCCCCCCAAAGTCTTTAAGACCCTGAAAATAAAAACCAATGAGTTGAATGAGATTAGTAGCTCCAAGAGCTGTCATCGGTACCCCAGAGCTCTCTCAAACACTAAATTCTAATGACTATGGTCTTGATGGAGCTTCGGCAGAACATGGCTGGGGTCTGATTTTAAGCGAAAAAGATGAATCATGAATGAGTGAGTGATCCCGGGTGTGCAAAGAATGAGCAGAGACAGAGTGGGCTTGGAGCCCAGACAAGGAGTGGAGAATTAAAAGCTACTTGGCCATTTGAGGCATGACTTCTGTAACACCCAAGGGAGTCATACTCTGGGCTGTTACTTTGAAGTCCCCTTGCTTCTAGAAGGGTGATCATTAGAAGGAAATAGACCAGAGGCTCAACCCTTACTGATTCTAGTTTTTCCATCCAAAAGAACAGTAGAAGATGAGTCTAGAAAGCTAATGAGACATAATCTATAAGGACCTATGAGCCACTATATAACCTAGATTTTACTCTGAAGGAAATGGGAGGTTAGTGAGCAGAGAACAAGGGGTTCAGAGAACAGAATGAGCTAACCCAAGTAAATCATTTAACATAATGTCTTGTCTATTAATAGTGCTCAATATGTGATTGATTATGATTATAATTATCATAGTTCAATCTTGCTATTGTGACGGGTCATGCAGCTCCAGAGATGCACCCACCCTTGAGTGGGAGGTGTCTATCTAGAGCTAAAACCTAGGTGCTAAAACTGATTGGTCAGATATAAACCAATCAGCTGTCTCTCAGACTCACCTGGGGAAAACTTAAATTAACTTTCCTAGAAGAAAGTGCTCTCTTCCCCACATGGCAGGTTGGCAAATGGACCCCTGACTCCCCAGAGACCAGTAAGGTCTCCCCAGCACCCACCACAGCCTGTGGTGAGGGGCTGGATTTCTCTTCCACCTAAATCTTTTCTTCTCATGATCTTTCCCCTTTCTGCTTGTTTAGCTGAATAGCATAAGTTCGGTTAAAACTCACCATGATTTCTCCCCACACTGGTGGCTGGAGAACTCTGTAACTCCCCATGTTCCCTTAAATAAGAAAGTCTCCCATTATACCTTACTATCTTGTTGTCTATGATTTCAATTCTTTAACTTTATAGACAAGACCTCAGGTACTCCTTAAATTTTGGGGCACATTAGAATTTTTGCTAGTTGTTATCTAAATTCTAACCCCCAGAGCACACCCCATTTCACTATCAAAGTAGCTCGTCTTTGTCAAGCCTGAATCAGGAAAATATAAAATATATGAATGGTCCTAGACCTAACAAGATCAGTAAACAAACACATCCCAACAAAGAAAGGTGGCTTTGTACCATATGGCTTTATGGATGAAATCTACCAAATATGTAAAGAACTACCATGAATCCTTTTTTTTATGGTGTCAATTCATTATTAGTTTAGTTTACTATATGAGTCTCCCACCCTCCCATTCTGAAGACCATCCGAAGAATTAAAGTAGGAAACAGTTTTGTATTTATTCTATGAGTCCAATATTACTTAGAAACCAAAGTTCAATAAAGATACTACAAAAACAAATAAGCACCACAGCTCAATATTCTTGATGGTTATAATTGCAAAAATTCTCTACAAAATACTAGCAAACAGAATTCCATGTTTGTACACCATAATCAAATAAGATTTATTCCAGCCACAGCAATTGAGCAAGAAAAATAAATAAAAGGCACCCAAATTTGGAAAGAAACAAACAAAATTACCCCTCTTTGCAAATGACAGTTTCCCATGAAGAAAATCTTTTAAAAAATGAATATATAATATATATAAATATACTTGTTATATATAAAACAAAACATAGAAATAATAAGTGAAATCAATAAGATTTGGGAATAGAGAATACCATGCACAAAAATCAATTACACTTCTATACATTAAATTAATTACACTTCCGTATAGTAACAATGAATAATCCAAAAAGTATATTAAGAAAGCAATTCCATTTATAATAACATCAAAAAAATTAATGTAGGACTGGAGAGATTACTTAGTGGTTAAGGCACTTATGACTCAGGTTCGATTCCCCAGTACCTACATAAAGCCAGATGCACAAAGTGGCTCATGCATCTGGAGTTCCTTTGCAGTGGCTGGAGACCCTGGCATGACCATCCTCCCCCTTCTTATGCCTCCCTGCTTGCAAATAAATCAATAATATTTTTAAAGTCCAATATACCTTAGTAATCATCTTAATTTAGGAAGCAAAAGGAGTATATTTTGAAAACTACAAAATATTGCTGAAAGAATCAAAGAGAACACAGTAACGGTTACGTTCCACTGTCAGCTTGATTAAGTTAGGGATCAAGCAAGAGATACACCTCTTGCTACAGCTTTGTAGTACGTTTTCAAGTATGGAAGAGTGAGACCTCTTACTTTATTCTTTTCTTTTATGATGATTTTGATGACTATTTTACAGTCCCTTTAGATCCTATATGAGTTTAGTATGTAAAAAGCATTATTGAAATTTTTTCTGCATTGACTATATGGGTAACTTTAAGTAGCAATGGCATCTTCACACTATTTAGACTTCTAGAACATGGTCTCCAGCCAGGCAAGATGTAACCTCTGGTGTAACAGTGTCATGGAGATCATCAACTGCTTTCTGATGGGAGCTGACATCTGTTCCCTGGGGGAGGAAGTCATGCCTCACTCTGAAAACCTTGTCAAAAGCCTATGGCTAAGAAGGTCATAGTGCTAGGGAAGAAGCTACTGCTGATGTTTGGCTAAATGGATAAGCTGTGTCCATCGAGTTGCTCTCCACATATTCATATTCATGTCCATAGTTACGCCACGCTCACCTTTGGTTATAAAAGCTTCTTTCTGCAGATGGCACTAAGCACTAGGGAGACTCAAAACTCATCACAGTGCTAAATAGCAGTGACTGGTGAGTTTTCACTTCTAAGTGAGACATATCTGTCATTCCTCCAAGGCTCAGGTAACATTATAGAAGAGGGGGCAGGAAGAATTTAAGAGACAGAAAAGGCAAAGGAATGTTCTGGAAGCTGTCTTCAAAACATGAAATGACCATTGCATTCATGGTCTCATAGTACCTGTCCTTGTCTACACAAGACACACAATATAGCACAATATTGGACTCATCATGGATGGTGGAGGAGGGGGAAAAAGACATCAAAATAGAAGATGGAGTAGCTAGATGTGGTAGGGGGCAAGCGAAGATAGCAGGAGGGAATTAGTATTATAATACATTATGTACATCTATAAAAATTATCAATTAAATTATTTTTAAGAAACACATGGTTTAGCCAGCCCAACTTTCTAGTTAATGCTCAAGACCTGTGTTTACACACTTGGCTCTTACGAGCTTGGGTATCAGGAGAAAGATTACTACCCAAGATGTATGTCTTTTCTAGACAGCAAAGCCAAGTTCAGACCCAGAAGTCAGTGATTGCCCAGAGCCTATAAATCTTCACTCTGGCCACCACGTGAGTGCAAGGGTGGTTTAGTTATTACTGCTCTGTCTAGTTGCAAAACCAGCCTTCTCCAAAATGGCATTGTCCTCTCCAAGATGAGCTGCTTCCCTTTATTTTCATATGGTTGACCTTTATTCTACAATACTTCAGGAATAATTCCCTAGCCACAATTACTCTCTCTTCCTGTGTTAGACTACAACTCCCTGGTGGAGAAGAAACTGGATTTTTTTTTAAAATCTCATTGCTATGGAGACTTTCTCAGATGAGCAAACTGCTCAGAAGCACTTGGTCACTCAGTGTGAACTGTCCCTTTCTCCCTTTGGCCAGTATGGAGACTGTGTCCAGCTAGGAAGGATGCACTGTGTGGTCTCATGGGCAATTTACAAAGAATAAAGTAGAAACCCTGATCCTATGAATCGTCCAGCCTCTCTTGTCTTCCCAAGGATGAGCCAGAAAGCCATTCCCGGGCCTAAAGGCATCCAGAGCTGGCATTACACTTTGTCATACTGCGCGGATATTGCCAGGTTCACATCTGCTTCTACCACCAGAAAGTAAGGGCTGATACTGTTCCTGCAGTCAGAAAGAAAGTCACAGTAACTCTTGGCTAAAATAATCAATAGTAGTACATCTGTATTTCATTAACCCTATGATTCTATCAATTATGAAATGCTTCAATTGTAAAACCACTATGAAAGCAAAATTTTAATGTTAAGGTACCAGCAATCAAAAGACACCCCAGTTCTAGGTTTAGGAACACAAGGCAAGATGGTCATGAAATGATATTGTGTGTGTGATTGTGTTCACGTGTGTGCAGGTGCAGGGCACGCATGTGCACACACAGGAGGAGGCCAGAGGACAACATCATGTGTTATCCACAGGAACACTATCCACTATTTTTTGAGACAGGGTCTCTCATTGGCCTGGAGCTCACCAATTGGACTAGATTAGCCATGTAGCCAGCCCAGAAATCCACCTGTCTCTGGGATTACAGATGTGCGTCACCACACCAGGTTCTGGTGGTTGAACTCAGATCCTCATGGAATTATTTTGCTCACTGAGCCAGGGCCACAGCCCCAATATCATTTCTGACACACAGACACATACGCCTTCCTTTACCCAAACAAAAGACTTCATTTTTATTTAGTTCACTTGGCTTTCCTGACCCCCAGCTTTTCCTCTCAGACAAAATGCTATTTCATAGTTTTGTATGTGTGTGTGTGTGTGGGCACATGTGTGGATGCATGCATTGGAGGCCAGCGGTCAGCAAGCATTTTCTGCAGTCACTCTCTACTTTCTTCTTGGAGACAAGTTACCTTGCAGAACCTAGAACTCAGCAATGTGCTAGACTAGCCGACCAGTGAGCCCTAGGGATTCCATCTCTGCCTCTCAGTGCTGAGACTACAGGTGTGTGCCACCAAGCCTGGCATGGTTACGTGGGTTCTGGGGATTCAAATTCATATGCTTGTGTGGTTAGCACTGTACTGAGTCACCTCCCCAGTCCCGTGTTTCAGATTTTAAATGAACTCTCTTGCCACCTGAGCACCAAGAAACTAAAGTTCTGAAGCTGGACCTGAATAAAATCAATAAATAGAGCTACCATCTGTGGCCTCTACTGAGGCAGCTTCAATGGTAAGGACTGGCACACCTACAGGAGGAATATTTCTGCCGCCAGGCAAGACTGCAATATAGTCAGTCCATCCATCATCTGCGGAGGGGAAGCCAGCCACTGCAGAGTGACCAGGTGACTAAAAAGTCTACACAGTCCTGTGGCACTTTTAATCAGAAGATCTCTAAACAACCCCAGACACTATCATAAACAAAACTCTGTCAGCAGCAAGTGTAAAACAGAAAATATCCCTTGTTGTGGCATTACACACCATGCTACCATGGAAGAAAAAAGGTTATGTACAGTATCATTAAAAACTGAACACTTACAATCATATATAATTATAAATGTATTTTACAGTGCTAGGGATTGAATCCCAGGCTACAACCCAACCACTACATGCATATATCTGTATCTATATATCTATACAGATATGTGGAATGTGAATCTGGTTACATATCAAATGAGGTCATATATGAATCAGCATTCTACCACAAGGTTCTCACTACAGCATTTCAGACCCCTGGGTTGGGTACCTTTCCAGCCATCTCTCCACTTATAGTCTTGCCTTCAACCAACCTACAGACAGGTCACAGCCATGTTTCCTTAACAGCAATGCATCCTCCTTATCACTGCCTGTGAAAGTCCTAAGTCTTCTTCTAGACCAATTTCTCCACCAGAGTGCCTTCCCTGACTCATCAAATATGCCTCTCTTTTCATAGTAAGTCTTGTAACTGGGCGGGTTCCATCATCAGACCCAGCTCATGTCCAATATTCCCGCAACCTTGTTCCCATCAAGTAAACAATAAATACACATTATTCCCACCACGTTTCATTGCTTCTATTTGAATATGCATGCCTCAAGCCCTTTTGTCCCAAAAACCACTGAACAGGAATTAAAATCAAATCAATCTTTGTCCTTATTGCTGAATTCAGCAATGTAGGGTGGGTGCTGGGTTGTTGAAATCCTTACCCAACAGAAAATCTTTCAGTTCATTAAAACAGTAGATCATTAGTTTCTTGAACATGTAATGAATATGAACTTGATTGTGACATCTACTCAGACAACTACAGTTCAATTAAAAATAATCTATACATGGGTATGCTGAAAACTGAACAAGTGTTTTAGTTTCCGGTTTTTGCTTTTGGGTTTTGACGTGGTGGTATTAGAAAAAAAATGTATTTCTATAAGACAGGGTTTGTCGAAAGCCTCGTCCAATTTCAGAATAAAAGACACAAAAAACAGAGCCGAAGTCAGTGGAACTTCACGTTTTATGCTTGTTTCCTGACTTGCTGGCTCATGCCTGTGAGCTACACCCTCTGCCCTGAGTTCAATCGCTTCATGTGAAGTTGTAAACTATCCAATGAAACTTTTCAAAATAATATTTAACCAAATCTTTGCTGTTGGGCAATTTTCTTTGTTAAAAAGGCTGCTTAGAGACAAATCAGCAAACCAGACAAATAACATTATTTTTAAACTAGCTGAGAAAAAACATTATGTTAAAAAAAATCAGAATATTTTATAAATGGATCCCAGAAACATTTCAGTTTTTATAGGCTGGTCCTAAACTATTTGGACAGGAGGTGACTCTCCCCACAAAATTCTCAAAGGACTTCCTCTACACAATCAAACTGTGAAATCATTGTTCATCTCAAGTAAATCAGAATATTCAAAACTTAAAATCCAATAATACCAGAAAAAAATAAGATAATAGATGAGTAAATAAATCAAGATCTTGCCTCAAGAAGTAGCAATCAGGTTTCAAAACAATTCCTGTTCCTGTTGCTAAATCTCAGGTAATCATAACAGAAATATGCGTTTTATGAATATTTTTGTCAGTTCCCTTCTGCTCTGCATGCAGAGATTATCATTTCCAAATTTTCCTAGACCACTGGCTGCCACCTGATGGATCTTAGCCTCTAGGGGCGTCTTCTTCAATTCTATGATATAACTTTTCATATTGTGGGTTTCAATACACATAAATTTACAAACTAGCTTTTCAGGTTTTAAGAAAGGATAAAAAGAAGCTTTCTTGAGCTAGATTCCCCTTATTTTTATTTAAACACTGTTGGCTTTGAGGCATAGTAGTAAGTGAATTAGAGGCTAATTTGGGTCATTTCCCAGGACTTATGCTCACTGCCTCTGAGAGCTTGCTGAGAATTTAAAAGGCTTTAGAGTACCTCCTCTCCTGGTGAGAGTTGCCCTCAATGTCTTAGGTAGTAACAGACTAAAACGAGTTTGCCTGCTGAAAGCATTTCCTGAGTGGTCAGAACTCTCCCAAGGCCATCCCATCTGAAGCAGCACCCAGGAGCCTCGCTCACCTTTGGCATGTCAATGATAGATGGTCTGGGGATGGAAGCCTGGAAGGCCACTGCTGGACAGTCTGGCTCCTCATGCAGGGGTTGGGGCAGATCCTCAAGGGTGTCCACAGGCTGGACAGCATTGGGGTCCCTGGAATGCTGGTTTGCACAGCCATTCTGCTCTGAGTGGGTCCCACCAGGATCTCGCCTCTTCTCCGGAGCTCTTTCGTCCATCCTTGGGTAACTTGGGTGTCTGCCGGCTTTGGCCATGGGCTGGTCATAGATGGTGGAGTGAGGATCAGCAGCGCTGGACTGATCGAAAGGGGCATTCTCCCTGTTATTCCCAAAACAGGCAAGCAGAGCTGAGCACGGGAAAGGATGCATCCTTGGAGAGGGGAACTTCAGGCGTTTGCTGAGCCTCGCTTTCCACGTGGACATGACCTGCAGGGACACATTGCAAAGTTTCAAGGAGGAAAAGAAGTCTTCAGGGCCTTGCCCTATGGTAACTCTTTCAAGAGTACTTGCTAGTGATGGGTCATTGCAGCTAAATAGAGGAGGAGTTGGTGTGGCCACCCTCCCAGAGAGTCACTCAGCAGCTAGCCCTCCTTGAAGAAGTGTCCATTCTGGGTGATTTCACACTCCTCCTCCTTTCTTGAAAGCTGTCTGTGAGGCAGTCACTTGGCTTGGGTTACAGTCTCCAGCAGGGCAGACGCTTCAGGGTACAGGTAGTGCCAAGTCAATAGGCAGGCGCTTCAGGTTACCTGGGAGGCATAAAGATAATGTAGCCTGGTAGCATCCGCCATAATAGCACCAGCCTGTGTATCGATAACATCATAACAGCCGCAAAACCTTCTTCGGTTACCTCCTTCAAATATTTATTCCCCCAAACAAAACAAAAATGACCCAGAGATCTGCGGCAAATGAAGACTCCTGAGAGAGGCTACGACCCTGGCACCTGTTTCATTATTAAAATAAGAGATATACTTGGATCTTTCATCCAGGGACATCCATGTTTGCATCTGATATCACAAGGACTTTTCTAGATCTTTCCTTCTTCCCAAAGAAGCATCCTGGTTTCAGGGTCAATATCGGACCTGATAACTGTCACTGAGTGTTAATATTTTTCTTACTACCAAGTTCCTAACTTGTTTTTAATAATAACAAAAATCACACAAATTAACATTATGTACTGTTGGGGCTGACGAGATGGTCCAGTGGATAGAGTGATTACCACACACACGAGTGTGAATGTGTGCCCAAGTTCAGATCCCCGGAACCCAAGTAAAGCCAGATGTTGCAGTGTGCATGTATAATCCCAGGAGAGGTCAAAGTCAGAGGCGAGAGAACTTTCCAGAAGCTCACAGGCCACCTAGACTGGCAAATGCAGCAATAAACAATGAAAGACCCTGCCTCGAACAAAGTTAAAGGTAGTTACTATGATACCACCAACCAACGTTGTTCCTGGACTTCCATGCACACTAACACACATGTATGAGCACTCACACACATAAGCACACATATACACACCAGAGGAAAAAACACCACTGTGAACTATCTTATTATGTGAGAAGGTGTATTCTATTACTGTATGTATTGCCTGATTTTAGAAGATAAATCCCTATTGCACATAGACCTTCTATGTGATTGGAGCTGTGTGTAGTGGTGCGTGCCTATAATCCCAGTATTCAGAGACAGAGGCAGGAGGATCACCATAGATTTGAAGCCAACCTAATCTACACAGCAAGTTCCAAGGCCAACCAGGGTTATGTAACAAAACCATGTGATGGTATTAATAATAAATAATAATAATAATAGTAAATTATAACCATATTCAAAAATAATTTCAAATCAAGAGTTTTTCCCTTAGACAAGCATCTACTAGATATGTTATTGAAACATAATACTATAATGGTATAGTTATTGATAGTGACTTCTGGGAAAAGGTTTTAGAGCTTATTATCCACTCTAATTTATTTGTTGATTCTCTTCCTTTTAATTGAAAGTCAAATTGCATTCTTAACCCCAGAACTGTTACCATGATATTAATCCCCTTTTTGCAGAGGCAGAAATGGAGTCTTTAAAATTTCCACTGACTAAAGATCTGAGTGAAAGCCCAAGACCCCACTGGATTCATATCAAATTCAGACTTTATTTTAGTGCTTACCAAAAGTTAGAAATTGAACACAAAAAGAGGGCTGGAGAGATGGCTTAGCGGTTAAGGCACTTGCCTCCAGTGCCTAAGACCCTAGGTTCAATTCCCCAGTACCCACATATGCCAGACCCACAAGGTGGTGTCCCTGGTGTTCTCTCTCTCTCTCTCTCTCTCTCTCTCTCTCTCTCTCTCTCTCTCTCTCTCTCTCTCTCTGCTCAAAAAATAAATAAATAAATGAAACTGCTGCTTTAAAAAAAAAAAGAAAGAAATTGAACACAAAAAGATGGCTTCCCAAGACTGAGCATTCCTTCTCCTAATACACAAGGGTGTAAGCACATCAAGACATCCCACGGAGGAAGGTGACGTTTTCACAGGCTCCCTCATCAAGTATTCCTAGGGAGTCCTGGCAACTGCTTTCTCTCTAGCCTTCCTGGGCTGCTGCGATCAGCCTGGACAGGTTCACTCCATGCTGCCTTCAAAACACACTCATAGTGAGCTAGGCTGACACGGGTGAGGCTTTTCAGGGGCTTGGAAATTAGAGAAAGGAGTTAAAGAAAAACGATTATTAAAAATGAGTTTTATAAAAAAATATAAAACTCATTTTTAATAACTTTTATGATACACACCTTATAAAGAATTTGAAATTGAACTTGGAATTCACCAAGAACTAAGCATAAGCTATTTGCTTTGTTATAATGTTTACAAAACTTAAGGATACCATTATAGCTTACAAAGATATAACGTCTTCCAAAGACACCTTCACCCACAACCACAAATTATATGATTTCTATAAGAGATGCTTAAAAAAAAAAATGAGTTTTATTTATTTATTTTACTCAGTCATTCAACAGCATATTCAGTACTTAGTACTGTCAAGGGCTCCAGATTTAGCAATTAATATTGCAAGCAATTTTTTTCTTTTTTTCTTTTCTTTTACAGCCATGGTCTCCTGTATCCCAAACTGGCCTTGACCTCATCATGTAGCTCATGATGACCTTGAACTCCTGATTCATCTGCCTCTACCTTCTCAGTGCTGGGATTACAGGCCCTCACACCACCACACTTGGTTTATGAAACACTGAGGATCTGGCCCAGGGTCTTGTGCATGTTAGGCAAGCACACTACCTGCTGATCTACATCCCGACAATGCAGCTTTAAAGTGTTTATGCTCAGTGGAGCACAGGGTAAGAAAGCTCAGAGTATGGGTCTGAGGACTGCACTTGCCCTGCCCTGTCCCTGACCATGAGCTTGCAGTCCTGCTGTGAGGATCACCTTACTTCCATAAAGGGCATTCTCAGGAGCAAACCTGAACAAACCAGAATCCCCACCAGCCCATCAAGAACAGTGACATTTTTCACTAGTGCGCTGACCTAGAAATAATAACATTAACAGATAATGGTTACTGAGTGTCTAGTATCAGGCACGAATCTCAGCAAATTAGAACATTTAATCTTCATAACCCTAACAGAAAGCTGATATTATTATTCTCATTTTATCCATTAGAAAAACAAGACAAAGAAATTTAAGTAACTTGCCCAAGGTCACTAACTGCTTAGGAGGAAAGCCAAGATAATCAGCTCAGGAGGCTTGGCCCAGGGCAGGGTTCACACTCTTAATCAGTGTGCAGTACTACTATACACACACACACACACACACACACACACACACACACACACACTCCAAAGAGGAACTTTCCAATGACCTTCAATCCTACCTCTAAGAATTCAGTCCACAGATAGTCATGTCCAAAGAAGGGTGATGCCAGCACTAACGTTTATAACCATAAAATTCACTATTAATCGGCAGAAGACAAGTTCATGTACAGAAAACCATCAGTAAACTGAGTATTATTCAGCAATTAAGTAGAAGGATGCAGCTGGTCGTGGTGGTGCACACCTTTAATCCCAACACTCGAGAGGCAGAGGTAGGAGGATCACTGTGAGTTCAAGGCCACCCTGAGAATCCATAGTGAATTCCAGGTCAGTCTGGGCTAGAGTGAGACCCTGCCTCGAAAAACAAACAAACAAAAATACCCAAACAAACAAATAAACAAAAAGGATGCAGAAACTTTAGGTACAATGTGGTATGCATATGCAGTCCCCTTTGTAAGAAACCAGTAATATTAATGGGATTCTCCTAAAGTCTTCAATGCACAATACTAAAGAGCAGAGGAAGACGATCATTAAAATACCAGAAACTCCTGTACAACAAAAAGGCAGATGATGCATTATTATTTAATGAAAAAATGTCAGAGTACCAAGATTCTGGCAGGACCCCATGGAAGCTCTCAATTAGATGGAAACGATGGAGCGTAAGAGTATGTCTGGAAATGGGAATCATTGACATTTTGATTATGAAGAAACTCACAACTACTTTGACTTGTCTATCTGAAGACGGTGTATAATCCAGTAGTTACCTTCTGTAAATAGTGTTGGGTCAGTCTTATCTAAAACTACTTAATGAACTGCCTTATAAATTAGGAAGTGTGGTAGTGTGGATGTGAGGATCCAAACTTATAGACTCTGGCTAGTAAATCCCAGGCTCAGAATTGGGTTGCTTCCAAAAGGTAAGCTGTTGGTCAGGGAGACCCATGAGGTCTCCAAAAATATATATAGGCCATTGCCTACAAGAATGAATCCCAAAACTGTGCTTGCTGGATTTAAAACATAAAATTTAAATTCTAATATTTAAAGCCTTTAAAGAGGAAGAAGCAGATGCCAATATCCTGCCTCCTTGAGAGAGGAGCTCACCCAGTTGAGCCAACATAAAGCACAAGCTAAGAGCTAGAGAGAAGGAAACTGGCTCCTCGTAACACTTTTGAATAAAGTGTTACTTAAGACTGATCCTATCCCTATCCTTTGTTGTTTGCTATATAAGCGTGTGTGTGAGAGAGAGAGACAGAGACAGAGACAGAGACAGAGAGGGAGGGAGGGAGGGAGGTAGAGACTTGCTACTAAGAGTCCCAGTTAACATAAGGTCTTCATGTACCTGAAAATCATGAAAAACTTCATTATGGTTCTGGAAGAATAGAAATTTTATCAACCTTGAAAAATGGCAAAATAAAGGTATAGCTGAGAGATTTTTGAAAGATAGACAAGTTGTGGAAGGAGTCATATAAGAAGGAAGGTTATGTTTGCCAGGATTCCTATATTCCAAAGATAAAAGATGCTCCTATGATTGGTATAAAAAAGAAATAGAACTTGGGAGGCTGAGGCAGGAGGTTGTGAGTTTAAGAATAGTCTTGCTACCTAGTGAGACTCTGTTGAAAGACATATGAAAGAGACTGAGGGGAAAATAGAAAAGGAATGAAGGAAAGAAAGAAAAGAGAGAAGGAGGGATGGAGGGAGGGAAATTGGAAAATGCTTATGATGGTTTTGTTGTCAACTTGATCTGTTAGCAATCCACAGTAATTTTGAGTTTTATATAACAGATATCCTCCAAAATGAAGAGAGAAAGGAGACAGGAGATTCAGGGAGGGCAGTGAAGGAAGGAAATTCCAGAGACTCAGGAAGTCAACAAGTCTGGGAAAGGGTTGCAAGACTGGACACTAAGGCTATATGAAGGGGAAGGAAATCTCTCTCCTCCCCCTGCCTTTTTGTTGCTATTTGTGTGTGGTGTTGGAGATGGGTTTTTTTCTCTGTCTGGTTGGACCTGTGAAAGGGGACCAGCCTCTTTCACCATTGTGGAACTTCCCCTGGATCAGTAACTTCAATTAATCCCTTCCTCCCATAACTGTGCCTGGTTTGGAGGTTCATCCCTGCAGTGTGTGGCTGACTACAACAATGCTGTTTGAGGGTTGCAGAGATGACAAAAATTTGTAAACAGAGATGGAGCACTGTGGAAGGAGAAGGGGTGGACTAGGCAGCTACATGCTCATATACCTTACTAGAAAATCAACATTCATGATGGTTAAATCTATTGCAATTTGATCACGTTTGGAATCAAGTAACAGATATGCCTTATTTGATGGGTGGGTCTGTGAGGATGTTTCCAGGAAGGACTACTAAAGAATTTCCACCCCCAGAGTGGTGCTAGACTATTTAAAAAGAAGCTTCAGAGAGAACACAGGGCCCCTTGCTTGACTGTCCACGTTACTTACTGATACATGCATCTACCCTGTTGCTGCTATCCTTTGTGGACATCGGTCTTCCAATGCAAACTGAAGCCAGCAGCTCACCTTGACTCTTCTAGGCCTTCAGTTCTAGACTGGGACTACCAAGTCATCCAGCCTCGTGACCAAGCAGCTGCTGGATTCTCCTACTCTCCAGCCTGCAGACAGCTATGGTTGGACTACCCAGTCCATATCCTATAAGCTAATATAATGAATCCCTCTTATAATACATACTCATTCTATAGGTTTTGTTCCTCAAGAGAACCCTGACTAATCCAACATTTATATCTGAAATTGGCAAATAATTAGTGGAATATGTAACTCTAATAGTAGAATATCAATAGATAATATATTGATAGATAAATTAAGAAACAGAAGTATAAACATGTTAGTGACAATATGGTACAATTTATTAGAAAAACTAGAGACAGTTTTTTTGTATTTCAATTGTATTGACTATAAAAACATCTCTTCAATACATTACATACTATAATTTTAAAGCGCTTTATAACATTTTCACTTAGTCATTAAAAAATTAACCCAGTATTATAAGAAATACAACAACAATAGTTGCTGGCAAGGATGCAGGGAAAAAGGAACCCTCATTCACTGCTGGTAGGATTGCAAACTTGTTCAACTGCTATGGAAAGCAGTGTGGAGACTCTTGAACAGAATGGACATAGAACTACCAAAGGACCCAGCTATCCCTCTACTAGGCATCTATCCACAAGATGTCACATCTCAACGCAGATTTGTACATTTGTACAACAATATTTATAGCAGCTCAATTCATAATAGCAAAGAATTGGAATCAACCCAAATGCCCATCCATGGAGGAATGGACAGAGAAACTGTGGTATATTTACATGATGGAATTCTACTCAGCTGAAAGGAAAAATGACATATCAAAATTTAGGAAAAAATGGACTGACTTTGAGCAAATCTTACTAAGCGAACACTCAAAAGAACAGATAATTGAACGCCACATATTCTCCCTCATATGCGGTCCTAAACCAGAATAACTGTGAACTCTATGCAGACTAGTAGAAAGAAGGGAGAGGTTATGAATGAGGGGTAAGGGATGGGGGAGGGGAACATCTTAAGCATGAGGCTAAACCAAATTAGGTTTAAAAACATAAAATCCTCATGAGCATACTGTAACCTATTGAGCAAGTAGTGGGCGTCAACTGGCAAGAGGGGCCATGAGTAGTAGGGGAGAGAGTCTAAGCCTGTGAATAATTGATCAGTCTGACAACCCCTGGTCCCAGCCACTGGTTCCTTCCCTCACTGAGCTGTTGACCAAAGTGACCCATGAGGTTTCAAAAACAAGACAGAATTCTGTCAAAGCCCACAGGCCTGAGGCAAAACCCTGTTGCTGAAGAAACCACAGAATGCCATCTATCAGCATCGAGAGACCCTTCAAGGTCCAGAATGGTAACCAGCCCCCAGGTGGTAATTAGTGTATTGCTGGA